>APFE030816582.1:0-32442 GCA_000404065.3 Pinus taeda
AACACAGTGAAAATGGAAAAGCAAAAACTATGAAAGAAATTGTGTTCTTTATGTCAAGACAACTATAAATTTTAATTTCATTTACTTTCATATTTCGCAAGAATTTATATTTAAATGAAGGTTGTGTTTAGCCTTAAACCTTAAATTCTAATGTTTTCTGTGAGGTTGGAAGACTAGTTTAACTTTGGAACAATAGATCTTTGTGCATAGGGACTTGTGGCTGATTTGAGCATTTATCATTTAACATAAGTTGTGGTGGTGATTACTAGTTTTGTTTGTATGTTTTGCAAGTCTTAAACTGTGTTTTGTTTGAATAGCTAACCTCAAATTTCCTGAAAAATACACACACTGACCGATAAGGAAAAACGTGGAACAAAAAACACTTACAAGGTGGAAAATAAAATATAAACTGAAAAGAAAAAATACGTAAAACGAAAACCAGTGGAAAGCATGTCCAACAACGGAAACGAAAAGTTCCACCAAATAAAACAATCTTCAAATTTAATTTAAATTTCATGGGAAACGAAACTTAAAGCAGAAAATTCCAATGACACTAATTTCCACGGAAATCAAAGCAAATGAAATTTGTTTGAAGAGTTAACCTCAAATTTCAAATACTTCCATACAGCCAATAAAAATTGGACGGAAACGAAACTGTGTTTTGCAGTCCAACCAAACCATAAATTAAAATTAAAACTTAATTTACTTACATATTTCCAATGAAATCTCACGGAAACGAAAGAGAAGCAAAACAATGATGATTACGAGCGTTACATTTATGTAGGCTGTATTTTCATTTTCATATTTTAGTGACCACAAAAATAATTTACAACTTTAATAATATATATTGGTTATATTTGTAATTACAGTGAATATCTTTGGTGTTTATTACAATTTAATTATACATTAAATAATTACAAATTTTAATGTTATATTATGATAAAAATAAAAAAATGGTTTTCCAATTTAAAGGTTAAAGTTTTTAATAATAATTTTATCTCATTAAAACTTTGTTTTGGTGTTAGTTAATTTATTTTTTTGTTTGTTAAATTGTGTGATTTTCTAGGCCTGTGGGGATAGCACTAGCCCTAAGTTTATTGGGTTCTAACATGTTTCCTTCCTATAACACATTGGCTTAGTAGCACTAGCCCTAAGCTCACTAGATTCTAGCAAGTCTCCTCCCCATAGAGCTTGCCCAACATTGTTTTTGAGGTTTTAATTTATTTTGCTAGGGCAACTTGACTCAAGTTGTTTAATTTATATAACTAAACTACTTTCTATTTAATTAATTATTATTTATATTTATAATTTAATTCATCAAACTTTATTTCCTTTGACAATTAATCTACCCCCTTAATTAAAAAAAATAGAAATAAAAATGAGTAGATCCTCATCCAACTTAAGTTGAAATACTGAGCCTCGAAATTAAGTTTGATAGTGATCCTTGTATTTTAGAAATTCCTTATCCTATCATGTGTAGTGTAGAGATTCATATATAATGGAATTTTAGTCATTAATTAAGATTTACAATAAATAGTACATGGAGTGCCTTGGACAAATGGTCATGACTGCATTGTTAAGACACTTCTTGATGTTAGGTCACTAGCTCAATTCCTTGCCTTATTCATGTGTTATTCTATGACATGACCATGATGTAGCCTCACCAATATTGAACTTTTAATGCATTTAAAAAAAAATTATTGGTGATATTGGTGTTATTAAATTTTATTATAAGAAATTTCACCAATTTTAGTTTACAAAATACAAAATTCGAGTTATTTAAATATTTATAATATTGATGAGGATGATGATGAGTAGTCCACTAACATCAATGCTCTCTATCGGACCTCAAAAAAAAAAACATTTTCTTCAATGTTAGGTCCCGCTATACTACTAGTGTAACACTTTATGGTTATTACTACAACCCCCTTATTGTATTGTTGTGCCCATGTAGCCCCCATATTTTTATTATTGTGCACCATAGAACCTCACCATTGCTATTGTTGTGCCCTTACAACATTATTGTTATATCCACTCTAATTATATTGTGAACCCTTAGAATGCGATATATAGAAAGGAGGTCTTGTGATTTGTATCATCCAAGAATTGTACATTTGTGTAATGTAAAGGAGGTTTCCCCGTCGAGGGGCATATTATGAAGTTGTTGATCTATCTCTTCTTCTATTTTACGAGTAGGTTTCTTAATATTTCGTATCAAAGCTTTTGATTCTAGGGTTTCACCACTTCAAACTCATTATTGTGGAATTTTCACTATAACTCTTTTTTCTACAAAGCTTCAAAAGCTTACATTGAAACCATAATTGATTAACCTTGTGTACTAAGTTTATATCTTGTCTCATTATATTTTCAGAGATATGAAGTGAGGAACTTAGGGTTTTTTCACACTTCTCATTTCCATCTCAAAGAGGTGACCTTGGGAAAATCATCATAACTTTCTCTCTCATCATCATATTCAAATTTTGTAAAAAGTGAAAGAAAGAGGAGAGGTTGTAGTTTCTTCGATAGCTTTTTCAAGGTCAAAGGTTGAAATAGTAACACGTGGAACTTCATACAATTTATCTATACATAATGATTCTATATGAGGCCACCATAGAATATTCGACATAACTCTTTCTTGAAGAATCCAATATCAATAAGACTTATGGGGTTGGAAAGAGGACTCATAGGGCTACCATAGGAAAAATTGTCAAACATTGGGAACCCAAAATTACTGAGATACAACAGATTCAATATTGAGCTCCTAAAAGAAAGAAAAAAGAATGTCTCGAATCAAGAAAATAGAAATACCTAGTAAGAGAAATTGGAGGCATGATTCGAAGAATGTGGTCGAAGCTATGATCAATAAGATCAATGTTATAGAAGTAAAATTGAATGGAAACATGGAATATTTGAAGAAAGACATGGAAGGTTTCAAGGAGATTAGGACAAAGTCGCTACAAGAAAGGCTTCCTAATGGCGAAAAGGTAGTAGAGGAAACTCATGATGAGAACAAAAGAAATGTTAATCATGATTTCTTAGAACCTAACATTGGATTGTAGACCCACCATGTTCCAAATATCAATATGAGGAATTTTGATGGAAAGGATACCATAACATGGATACTACATATGGAGAAATATTTTGATCTACATATTGTGCAACTCTTACAAAAGGTATATATTGCATCTTTATATTTAGAACTCACTGAGTTTTTATGGTATAGAGGGATTCGTTCTCGTAAACCACTTGTTACCTAGTAAGTTTTGATGGAGGAAATGATAGCACACTATGAGGATATAAATAGCAACACCTTCTTTACCCAATTAATAAATCTCAAACAAAAGGGTTCAATGGAAGATCACAATGAGGACATCCAAAAATTGAATATAACGGTAAATGGCATTCTAGAGAAGAACATGATTGAAGCCTTCATAGGGAATTTAAAGGATAACATCCACCGTGAGGTTCGCCTTTGAGAATTTGATTCATTGGAGAAGGCATTGAGGGTTGCTAGAAAAGTGGAAAGAAAAATTATGGCAACAAGGAAGTCTACCACTCACAACTCTAAAGACATAAGTGTTGTTTCTCCTAGCCTTCAACAACCTACAAGGTTTACACCACAACAGTTGATGGAAAAAAGAGAAAAATGACTTTGTTAGAGTTATGATAGAAAATAGACTAAAGGTCATAAGTGTGCCGACAAGAAAATATTTTACATAGATTATTAAGTGGATGAAGAAGAGGAACAAGAAATATCAAAAGAAGAGGATATACACCAAGAACCACGTAAGAAACCTCCTTAGTATACCTTGAGAATTAGCTACTAGGCTTCCTATTCGGGAAATTTTTCTCCTTTTACCCTTAACGTTCTGCTCTTGCCAAGAGCACATTGAGTGTGTCGATATATAACCTTTATTACTTATATAAGGTGGATCTATGATGTTGAATTTGTTCATCTATGAGACATTATGTGAGTCAATCTCTCATCATAGAGCATGTAGCCAACAACACTCTTTCACAACCTCACACAAGCATTAATGAACATTAAATTAAACTTAAGGTAACCAGCATAGACAGATGGCTCGGAATCATGATCCTAATCCCACATGCATAGCCAAATGGTTTAGTGATATTCCTACTTATGTAACATGTAAAATTAGCTAGACTCACCCCATAGGATACCATTCTTTTGACATGCATGGATTAGAATATACTGAAATATCTTTGATTATTTCATTTACGGGAATTGTCCCCTAATTGGTTTGCATGCACCCACATCTCGTTCCATTAGTTATCTCACACCTTAATCTATGTATGGACACCTCATGAAGTTAATTTCATAGAAACATTAATGAGGTGAGTAATATAAACATCCTTCCATTATCAACTCAAATTTTTTTTGCCACATTTCTTATGTACAATAGTCACAAATAAATTATAATCATACGTAAAAATAGCACCATGGCCTAGGTCATACAACTACCTACTAAGCATTTTCTTTTGGAGGCAACAAAAGTCTCAAGCATGACTATTTACCTTAACAAGGGATTGGATATACCAATACTACGTAAGGTCTACACATTGATCCTTTAACAACCTAAATTAGAATTTCATTATTATGACAAAATTTCTAGTTGCATCAATATAACATTATCTCATAAACTTAGTGAGCACAAGTAAATCTACTCATCTATAACAGTCACATGTAATTCCTTCAATCATTCTCATTGCTAGAAAATTCATACAATTTCTTTCATAATATAAATGAATTTAAAACAACGAGGGAAGAAATCATCATACAAAACATTCCACATGATGAATCCCACCAAAACATATCTTGAAGGGAGGAGGACCACCACCTAGCCATGGATCCCCTCTGATTCCTCTGAAGCCGAAGATCTTACTAAGGATCAACTGTCCCCAATTGATCGATGCATTGGGTATTTAATACCCTCTTTCATGATTTAGTTACCATTAGTGGTGTCCTTCTTTATGGATTTTTCCATTTTCCTATGCCTTAGTGCGAAAATCTCGTCTTTATCTACCACAACACGTTTCCACATAAAAGCTTGCCTTTAGCTCCCGCAAAGCTTTTATGTCTCACTCATCTTTATCTCCCATCCATTCGATGGATATCCAATCCATTCAAGCTTTTCTAGAATCCCATCTAGAAGCTTATCATGAAATATTCATCTCTATCCAATTCCTCATGGGATTTGGCAAGCATCTCCTCTATCGTGGTGCTCCACCCTCCAAGTGATTTATTTTGTTAATTTATATAATAACACTTTCACTTTTCATATTACATATCACCTAGCTTTCCTCGACTTAGGTTTAGAATAGTTTAACCCACAAAGGAGGGTATCAAACCTAGCTTCCTTGAGCTTAGGTTTACAAACATTTAACACAGAAGGGAGCATTTCATACCTAGCTTTAACTTACCTTAGGTTTACAATAATGTAGTACACAAGGGAGGGATGTTACATACTCCCCCCCTTAAATTTTTAAGGTGTCCTGGTTTCTGAATTAGGAGCTCTCATTGCTCTTCCATCTAATGCAATTTCTTTTTCCAATGTACATAAACCACAAGGAGTGCTCCTAGCATCTTTCCTTCCATAGCTACCTTGGTCTCAAGAAGTGCTCGCAACAACTCTCCTTCCATAGCTACATCGATCTCAAGGAGTGCTCTCCTTTCATAGCTACGTGTAACATTTTTTTTCAAACAATTTGTGAGAATTTATCGATGCAAATTTTAACTATGATAAATATCATAATGTATTGCCTAATATTATTAAAGGAGTTATTTATTATCATTTATTTTATCTAAAGAAGACATGTTCTCTGCTTCCTTTCTTTCAAGCCTTTGTTTTCTTATCTAACACTTGCTTCTTGTAGTCTCTCTCTTGATACAATACATCACTTAGCATATTTTCCACAGTAATATGCCTGCAAGATCATAATAGATTATTTCACGTCACAATATGTATTCACATACATATATCCACTGTAATTGTATGTATTCCAAACTATGATTAACCATAGTTACTTATACCAAACTTACTTTCCTTCTTCTAGGTAACCTCTAGGTTGTTTACCGAGCGAGATGTCCATCCAATGACTTCTGCATACCTACACACAAGGTATGTTATATACACTAATACACATTTCATTTTTCAACCTTCTAGCATATGTAGTCATATAGTCCCATTTGTACTATTGTACATAGTCCACTTGTGGTACATCCTATAATACCATCATCATGGTATCACCTGCATGACATAAACTTTATCTGCATATTTTTCCACCATGTTAATATCATACCAACATTCATTTACCATGGTTCATCTATGTGATTAAGAAAGGCTTTTGTCATGTGTAATTGGGATCGAGATGTCATGTGGTTATAATATTGGTCGCATAGTATTGTATTCAGGCATACCTTAGGCGGACTATTAACAACTAGCTCTTGAAATTTAATATTAATCAAATCATTAATTCACCTCCTAAGTCTTACTTTTTCTGTTTTCATGCCCCAACAACCTATTGGCCATGTATAATTCAGTGTAGTTATGCGTGAATTTTTTTTACTATTTTCAATTCTACACTACTTGTAGTTGTAAGTGTTGATGATCTTAGGGTATTTACATGTTAGCTCATCCTTAACATTAAATCATTCTTTACCAAAACAAGAGTTATCTATTTCATGAATTCTTGTTTGAATCACGTAACATCTGCTTGTGTTGTCAAGACACTTTATAAATGCAATCCGATAAGAGATCCTCTCGAAATTGCTTGGTACAAATTATGATATCAATCTATTTAAATAGATTTGTGAAATATCATTTAATTGACCCCGTGGTCCATACCATTTGTGTTACTTCATCAATTACTATGGTTTCGAACTGAAGGATACTCATATATTCCAAGCGTTAAATCAAAATTATAGTTCTATATTATCTCATGCATAGTTTTTCACCACCAAGATGACACATGAGTTAAAGATTGCAGCACAACCATTATGGCCTCAACTCACCTAGTATGTTCCTCTTCTAAATTTAACTTGAACTATAATAATGAGTCATATTGCAGCACAACCATTATGGCCTCAACCCACCTAGTATGTTCCTCTTCTAAATTTAACTTGAACTATAATAATGAGTCATAATTGTCACATGCATCTATACAAATTTAACTAATAAAAACCATTAACCCTCTTATATTTGCCTTTTTAGTTCAACCTTTCTCAAGTATTTTTAACTGATTATTGCACTTTCATTTGTACCTTTTCAAATTTTAGCATTTAAAATGATGATGACACTCCCACATTACAGTTTTAATTGGCTACATATTATAGTCTCATTGAACTACTCTTTTGTCATTTAAGAAGATCAATAAAATTATTGTATTTTATCTTATCTTATCTGAACCCCACCATGATGTTACAAGTTATCATCATATTTGTTTTTCAGCTTTTTTTTTTTGTAGTGGCAATTATTAATTACGTTTCAACATATCAATTCCATATGATAAAAAAATATTACTAAATTCAATAAGTTTCAAGACAATTTCCCCTTTATTTGTTTCCGTGTACTTTGGCAAAATTTCTCATTACACAGAAATCTTCGAGAAGCATGTTAAACCATATTTGGCTAATTTAGAGAACTTGACTTGCTTCCATCTCAGATGAATGATACACAACTACCCAAGATCAAAGCTTCTGCGTTATTTAGGATTTGCAGAGTTTGTCCCTCCCAAAGCGGGCTCAGCATCATATTTTCATCTTTGCATATTCCATATCCACAATTTGACAACCCCCAAATCCTAGCATTTCTCTTCGTGTGATGTGAAACACTGCAATGTTGCTATAAATGTTAGTGATAGTTCCATCTCTAAGAGCTGAAGAATTTATCATATGTCGGTCTTAAATTATACAACATTTTTAGATAAAGGTTTAAATAGCTTCCATCCACTCCCTATACAACACACCTTCACTTCCTCTAATGTGTAAGATTATTGCATATGGGCATTCACATGTCTACACCAGATTCTACAATACAATAATTGTTTTGTTATCAATTCCTTCCCAAAGCTCCCTAGATCTTGATTTCAAATTCCATTTCGTTGGAAAGAAAAAAATTATATTGTGCATGAATAGTTTTCTTTGTTCAGTGACTCGGGACGCACAATTCAATTAGACATGGGAAATGGAGCTTGCATTAGTTGTTCTCTCCAAAAGCACCAAGGAATGCCATACAACATTTTTAAACATGAATAGATATTATTTTTTTATAAGTCAATATCAACAACTTGACACTTTAGCAAGAAATCTCGAAAGATCTAACTCGAAATTCAAATAAATATATTAAGGCACAGTAATCCTATGAAAATAAGCTATGTCATCACTCATGATCCTCCAACGTTTCCTTACTAATGAATTCCAAAATCCAGGTGAATTCATGATATATCGTCATGTTTATAACTGTAAGATTCCTAAAGGGAGAAAATATGGAAGATTTTTTATTTTTTTATAAAGGAAACAATCATTTTTTTGCATCTGCATTTGGATAGTTACTTTATATTTCATGAACGATGTACCATTTCATCATTTGACACTCAAGAAGTTCACACTGACTAATCCACGCAGCAAGTGCAAAGGCATGGGAAAATAGAGGTTTCATGTATCTCGTAAAACTCGGTGTATTACCGTGATTCTGAGATTCGTTGATGATATTCATTTTAAACCTATGAGCTTATGGACTTATTAGACTTCAAAACAAAATGCTCAATATGTATTACAATCAATATGTAACCATACTACGTAGTGACATTACAAGGACTTTCTTATATTATTGCAAAAGAAAAACAAAAATTAATGTTTGATTATGTCAAAGTCCTACTTCTCTCTTCAATGTTTGTGTATATTGAGCTTTCTCTTGGTTTAGATAGGTTTTAGCACTCATAGTAACCCAATGGAAATTCAACCACTTTAAAAAAATCACACATTAGTTGTAGTTACCTTTTTGTATATCCATTCATGAAAGGGAACTTCAAAACCATTCCAAATAGAAAAAACACATACGTAATATTTTAGATGCCATTTTTATTTCTTTTTTGTTGATAAATAGTTATACCACCATAACTTTTGATGTTCTAGCTCTCATTTACTTTTTTAGCACAGTTACAAGTTCCTCATGCCCACTCGGTGCATGACTAATGGAAACGATGGCATATAAGAGCTAGGTCAGCATAGAGGCAACCATATAATGGTATGATGTCATATTTCATTCAAACAAGAATAATTACTTTGCTCCTCGCACTTGACAATATATACGATGTTGGGGTTTCATGTGAACCCTTGCTCTACAACAGGCCCTAAATGGTGGCTAGGATTTATGGGTACTTTAATTACTAGATGTCCCCTTTAGAAGGGCTCAAAGCTTCAAACCCTAATCTATTTGCTTCTGACCATTTATCAAGGAGCGATACCTTAGCGTCCCATGCCTTTCCACGAGGTTGTGGTCAGTGACTCTTTTCTTCTAAACCTAGCATTCGATAACCGTTTGATAGAGTGCAAGTGGGTTGAGCCCAAAAATAAAAGGAATTCATCCACACTTTACGCAGGGATATAACCATGAAAGCAGTCGCCGATTTGATGCAGCGTAAGCCTAGAATTAAAGCAAGTTCAAGTGAGAGCTATTAAGCAAAGGAACAATCTTCATCCGGTATACATTTAAGTGTAATGTTTGTATTGCGGTATTAAGCCGATGTTCATACTCTTGTGCTCCCAATCCATGAGCTCTCATTCCATTGTGAGCATAGCCAGCTGCTGTGTTGCACTACCTCTCGATGAACTTAAAGAACAACTAATAACTTCTCGCTAGCCCATCTTTGAAGACGACATTTTCTCCTATATTTATCAGTATCGAAGGATCGAAATCGATATACACATTATCTACTCATTTGATCAACAATCAATTTGCTTTAAAGAAAATCGAAAAGTGTGATTTCAAAAATCAATATGAAAGCCACCACCTCAACTTTGGCAAGGCTATTATGCCCACGATGATTAAAGGATCTTTACCCTTATCCCTACAAATTTTCATGCTTTTACGACTATAATCATGGATACATTTCAATACCCGTAAGCAAGAAGTCAGCTTTTGGGGTCGAATAACTTTGTACCTCTCTGGATTGCTTGATGAGGTCAAGCTCAAATGTTTCCCAAGCCGCAGATAAGATTGAACCCATATTAGTAACAAAATGAACCTTTCCTGGTATTCTTGACTTCTAATTTTGTAAAGGGAGCTTAGCAGATAATGGATTTCATATGTAGGATAAGGATAACCTTCAATGGCAAGCAAAGATGTGGTTTACAGAGATTCAAACTGGAAGGTGTTCTTTGGCTTTTAGAATCTAGTGCCATATATATATACACACACATCCCATTGGATCATACATTTTGCATCCCATCCAGAAATCAATCAGAAAAATCTTTTTACAGTATTTCTGGGAATAAAATTTCTATATCCGTAAGTTAGATAGTCGACTTTTGGGATCACGAAATTTGAACGCCATATTTTTGTAAGCCATGGATAAGGTTAAATATATCCTTGCTTCTTCCTTTAGTGGATAAGTCCTATCTCAATTTGTAGTCGCAAATATGGGAGCTCCTTAATGAATTATACACAGCACACAACTACCTGCATGTTATGGTACTTCACAGTGACTATTGACTCTGCTATTGGGGATATTCAATGAAGAAAGAAAATTGAAGAATATAATAATTTCTCTAGGAAACCTATTCATACCATATATCTTAGCGGTTAATGGTATAACAAACTGTAAAACAAGTTTTGTGTGTGTTGTGCTATGAGTCAACAACGATAAACTATATATAAGTTTGTTTGAATCCTCATTGCCGATGTGTATTAATCTGGAAGCTCCTGATCTGGAATTTTCTTATCCAAAGATAATCTTTATCTTATGCTATGAAAACAAAATAATTTCTTCAATGTAAATAGGTTCTAGAATTTGATTGGCATTCAGATTAACTCTATGTTGTGGCTATGTTGTTGTTCGTTTTAGCGTAACAATTTCACAAAAAATTCACAGGTGAAGATAATTATTACTCCTATCACTTGTTTAATATTAGTTTCAGTTGAAATATTCATTGGACTCTAAAAATTTTTAACTTCACAATTATTAGACCAAAACTCCTCTCATTCCACACACATAACACTTGTTGTATGTTTCGAAGTGATGTCAAATACGAATGTCCTAAAAATAAATTTTTATGTAGCTTTTGATTACCTAATTTTCAATTTTGATAGTACTTCTTTTTTAAAAAATGTCCAATCAACGAAAGGAGCACACAAGCTCTGATAAAAACTATTTTTAACTTTAATATCATTTAATTCAAGATGATTTAAAGGCACAACTATGATTTTTTTTTTAAATCACTCTATGTACTCACACATATAATTATCTCTTGATTGCAATGATTGTACCGAGGCCTTCGAGGCCTTCACCTTATCTTGATAACTAGTAGGGTTGGTTGAAGTCTCTTGCAACTTCTTTTAAGGTTGCCACAATATTACTTGATCTACTTATCATACATGATCCCTCAATAATTCCTCATGTTAATATTTGGATTCAATTTAAGGAATCCTAACTTCCTTTAAATTCAAGAAAATCAATATTATCTTCTACGTTAAAAATTCACCTTCATCGATTATAGAATTTTTATAATTAAAACCCATCAACGAAAATGTTTCTGAGGTGGATTGGTCCATAGACCTTACTGTTTGAGCCTAAGCTCTGATACCAATTGTAACAAACCTGCTTATCCTACATTGAGAATTAGTTACTAGGCTCCTTATTCTGAAAATTTCTCCTCTTAGAGTTAAAATTCAGCTCTTGCTGAGAGTACATTGAGTCTGTCGATATATAATATTTATTACTTATATAAGGTGGATTTATGATGTGGAATTTGTGCATCTATAAGACATTATGTCATTCAATCTTTTGTCATAGAGCAGCCAATATTTCATCATAGAGCATGCAGTCAACAACACTCTTTGACCACCTCACACAAGAATTAATGAACATTAAATTGAACTTAAGGTAACCAGCATGGCCGCATGGCTAGGAATCATGTTCCTAATTCCACATGCATAATAAAATGTTCAGTCATATATTTGTTTATGTAACATGCAAAAGCAGCTAGACTAGCCCCATAGGATACCATTCTTTTGACATCCATGGCTTAGAATACACTGAATCTTTGATTATAACATTTAGGGTCATTGTCCCCTAATTGGTTTGAATGCACCCACATCTCATGCCATTATTTATCTCATATCTTAATCTATATATGGCCACCTCATGAAGTTAATTCCATAGAATCATTAATGAGATCATTCATATAAAAATCCTTTCATTATCAACTCAAAAAAAATGCTACCACATTTCTTATGTACAATAGTCACAAATAAATTCTGATCATAAGTAAAAATAGCTCCATGGCCCAAGTAGTACAACTACCTACTAAGCCTCTTCTTTTGGAGGCAATAAATGTCCCAAGCATGACTATTTACCTTAACAAGGGATTAGATATACCAATACTACATAAGTTATATACATTGATCCTTTAACAAGCTAAATTATAATTTCATTGTTATGCCAAAATTGTCACTTTCATCCATATAACATTATCTCATAAATTCTGTGACCATAAGTAAATCTACTCATCTGTAAGAGTCACATGTAATTCCTTCAATCATTCTCATTGCTATAAAATTTATACAATTTCTTTCATAAGGTAAATGAATTTAAAATAGAAAGGGAAGAAATCATCATACAAAATATTTCACACCATGAATCCCACTAAAACATCTATTGAAGGGAGGATAACCACCACCCACCCATGAATCACAACTAATTCCCCCCAAGCCGAAGATCTTGCCAAGGATCAACTATCCCCAATTGATCAATGCACTGGGTATTTAATACCCTCTTTCATGATTTAGTTACCATTAGCAATGTCCCTCTTTATGGATTTTTCCATTTGCCTAGGTCTTATCTAGAAAAGCTCGTCTCTATCTACCATGACGCTTTTCCACATAAAATCTTGTCTTTATCTCCGCCAAAGCTTTTTTGTGTGATGGATATCCAATCCATTCAAACTTACCTAGAATCCTATCTAGAAGATTATCATGAAAGATTCATCTCCATCCCATTCCTCATGGTATTTGGCAAGCATCTCCTCTCTCTCGGCGCTCCACCTTCCAAGTGATTTATTTTTTTAATTTATTTAATAACACATTTTCTTTTCATATTACATTTCACCTAGCTTTCCTTAGCATAGGTTTAGAATAGTTTAACCCACAATGGAGGGTATCAAACCTAGCTTTCCTTAGCTTAGGTTTACAAACATTTAACACACAAAGGAGCATTTCACGCCTAGCTTTAACTTAGCTTAGGTTTACGATAATGTAGTACACAAGGGAGGGGTGTTACAAACCAAAGTGAGAGAAAGAATAAATGAACTGACCATATCTTGTAATGTATTTATTGTAATTACCACTCATCAATCTCTCAAGAGAGAAGGGAATATCAAGAATAAAAAGGTAATAGTGTTGATTGATTGGGGTAGTACCCATAATTTTATTCATTGTAGGATAGCCAAGGGATTGAATTGCTTCCTATATCTAGTACTAGAGTGTCACGTGATGGTTGCAAATGGATGAATCATAAATACCTCTCAAAAGTGCCATAATATCAAGTTATCCATGTGAGAATATGTATTGAATAGTCCAATGACTTACATAACAATGGGTGGTGTTGATGTTGTAGTAGGAGTCTAATGGTTATAATATTTGGGTATGATAAAATTTAATTTTCAAGAATTTTTTTTGAATTTTTTTTTTGGAAGGAAAGGAAGTTAGATTAAGGGGTATTACAGGGAAGCGAGGAAATATAATAATGTCTAATGGCATGACAAAGATTCTAAAGAAATAAAAACGTGGCATAATTCCACGATTATGTTCACTAGAGGTTCAAACAATGAAATCATCTATTTCTATAGACCTCGAAAAAGTCTTGGACAATCATTCTAAGGTTCAAGTAATGGAATATCACATCAAACATCAACAACAAGTTATCTAACTCTTAAATGATACCCTCACTTTGACGCAGAATCGAATGAAACAATAGGCAGATCAACATCAGAGAGAAACAAGTTTTGATCTACGTGACTAGGTATTTTTATGGCTACAACCATACAAACAAATGTCCCTAAAGCAAGCTAAGAACGATAAGAAATTATCACCAAAGTATTACGGTCCTTCCAAGGTGTTGAAAAATATAGGTACCATGGCATACAAATTGGATTTTCCCACATCTTCTCGAGTGCACCTAATTCTCCATGTTTCATGTTTAAAGAAGGTTATAGGTGAGAAGCTCCCATTTCAAGCAATATTGTGAGAACTTAATGAGGAACGAAAAATCATGATGGAACTTGAATATTGTCATGGAAACGAGAACCCGACATCTATGAAATCAATTAATTTTATAGTATCTCATAAAGTGGAAGAACTTACCTGCTAAATATTCCACAAGGGAAGAGGATAATTTTATACAGAAGCATCCAAAACTACTCAAGCATTGAGGAAAAGACTTTCTTGGAGAAAAAGGGAATGTTAGGTCCCTATACTACTAGTGTATCCACTTATTGTTATTAGTGCAACCCCCTTATTGTATTGTTGTGCCCATGTAGTCCTCATATTGTTATTGTTGTGCCCCATAAAAGCCAACCATTGTTATTTTTGTGCCCTTATAATATTATTGTTATGTCGCCTTTGATTATATTTTGACCCCTTAGACTCCTATAAGAGGCTTATTTTAAAGTCGTTGATCTAACTCTTCTTATATTTTGTGAGTTGGTTTCATAACATTCAAAATATTGTTTCTATGATAACAAATAAGGGAAACAAGGGCTCCAAGATTGCTATAGTTGGGTTTCCTTAATAATTCAATAAGATTGGAAACGTGTCATATGTTAAGGAATTTAGAGCAGATGTGAGTAAGAGTCAGGAAGAAGGAAGTGTTTTCATCTTCCACCTTCTCAATATCACAAATCTGATAGATTCTATTGTCTGATGGAATCTTGGGAGTAGCCCATTGCCTAGTTTCACTTCGAATCTCATGAGCATTACTTTGTATCCTAGCGATGTTTATTTTCTTCTTAGTTCTAGTCAACACAAAGAGATAAATATGGTTATCGAGTGTGGGGTTGATCACCTCCTTATAGTATCTTAGATTCCTTTTAACTTCCACCTCCTTATCATTTGACAACTTGTCTTTAAAATTGGAGGTAACAATATATTTGACATTATCCTTGCTTCCCATGATGATCTCCTCCTTAATCCCCCAAAGGTCGAGCCAAGACCAGGCATCCTTATGTCACCCATGCTTAAGGTGAAGGTGGGGGTTTTGACTAAAATTAGAAGCAACCTTTGGGAGCCTCTTAGATTCCATGTTGTAAAGCTTCTTCTTAAACATCATATATCTAAACATAGTTGTACTTTCAATGGGGGAAAGGCCAGATTCGATCAATAGGATAGGTTAGGGGGTATTTCACTTGATCTTGAGGTTGTATTTTATGAATTTCTTTTGATTCATCTCAATCTTTCTACGCGACTCTTTGGATATATTGTAACCCTAAACTGCACATCTGTATAAGAGAATAGAGGTGATGAGAGTCTCAAAGAGGAACATTGTTTACTCCAAATGAAAATATCGACGAACTTATAATTGGTTTCAAGCTCATAATAAGCTATCCTGCCTCTCATAATCCTTTTCTCAATGTTATAATTCCATTTGAGCTAATGACGCATGTCAATACCGAAATATTTATAAGAAGAAACCTGCTCTTAGTTATGTTTATCATAGACGAAACTACCATGGGTGATCTTTTTGGATTTGGTGATCATGAATTTAGTCTTATTAGTATTGAATACCATACCCATATTGGAGCATTAGACATGAAGTGTCTTTAGCTACTTGTCTAGTTAATCATGGATTTTTTCAAGAAGATTGATATCATCAACATCATGGAGAAGAGTAATGATTATACCAGCAAGGATGTTGCCCTTGCAACCTACATTTTCCAGACACTCCTCTAGCTTATTGATGTAAATGCCAAAAGGGGTAGCGGTAGGGGAAACCCTTGCTTAACCCTGATATTGCATTTGATATTTTTAGACCACCCTTCATTGGTCTTAATCTTGGCAATGATAGTCTAATGGAGGTGGATCATTTCAATCCTTAGTTTAGGAAGAGCCATGATCTCTTCAAGTCACTTCGAGAGCTTATCTTGAGCAACAATGTCAAAATATTTTCTAAAGTCCACAAGTCAATAGAAGAGATCAGCTTTACTATTGTGATATTCCTCTGCAATGATCCTCAGAGTGATAGTGTGGTCGATAGTCGAGTGATGTATCCTAAAACTAGTTTCCTATTTAGCTCTTTTACCATGGTTTTCAAGCCAAAGGCTAAGAGTCTTTTCCAGAATGAGCCCATATAGTGGCTAGGATGTGGCTAATCATAATGGTCTTGTAGTTAGAGGGAATATTTTTTCCCCATTTTTAAATATAGGCACAATAAAGTTTTACACCCAAATATTATGGAAGCCATGCTTAATCACCAAATTGAGAAGCTTATGGAGAGGAGGAATGAGGATAGATCTTCGCATTTTAAGGATATCATCTTCTTATCCTTCAATATCTTTATCTTTCACATTAGAAAGCTTATTAATCCTAGACTCAACATCTTCTAGAGAAAATATATCTTCCTTGATAGGAGTGTTTAAGATGGTGCCCATGTTGTCCTTAAAATCATATAACTTCTTAAGATAGTTCTCCCAATTTTCTAAGGGGATAGAATGATTATCTTTAGTTTTATGAACATTCCACCAAAATGTTTTGTGTGCAACTTTAGAAAGGCTGAGAATATGCTCTTGTCTCTTATTGATATATTACTTATTCTTCCTCTTGATGATAACTTTTTATATACTTATATTTTGGAGCCTAATTATTTCATTAAGAGCGTCTCTAATCACTTTCGTGACAATTTTACAATATTTTTGATACCAAGGGTTGGAAGTTCTATCATTTTTCTTGTACGAAGTATCATTAGGGAACTTTCTAATGCTAGTTGAAAGGGTAGTAGTAAAATGGTGATAAATTTGATCAATGTTATTATTACAAGTTAGGGAACCTAAATCCCTTTCTAACTCACTTAAGATAAGGTCGACACTATTCTTATTGAAGAAAATGTGTCATTTTCTTTCACTGATCTTCTACATGTGGGTGGTACGCATAACAAGATTGAGCGATAAAGACAAAGGTGTGTGGTGAGATTCAGTATCATACCTGTTAAGTAGCTTAAATTTTGCAATATAGTTGAGGACATCGGTATCATAAATCGCATAATCCATGATGTTGCTACCCAGACCATGGAAACACATCATGTAATTGGAGAGAGGGCACTTGTTAGTAGTAGTTCTAGCATTAAAGTCCTCAAGAAAAGGGATATTACCTTCATTAATTAGGTTTTCGATATATTTTTCCAAGTTATTGAAAGGGAAATTATTATCCAAGTTATTTTTGTTATAGGATGTAGAGTTGATAGAATTCAAACTGTAGATTGTAAGAAATATCCTATTAGTGTTAAAATCAAAGATCTTGGTCCAAATGTACTCATTGAAGGGGTTGATTTTATGAAGTTAGATGTGAGAGGAACATATGTTTCTTATATAATAGACTATACCACCAAAACCCCTCTGGTAGGATTTCTTATTCAAAGTTGACCAAAGAGTTAATCCATCAAGGTCACGGACACTAGATTCATCATTTTCCAAAGTCTCAACAAAAAGAATAAGATCAATATCACTCAGGATCCAAGTTAGCATAGGACCTTTACACCACGGAAAGCCACAACAATTCCAGAAGAGGATATGGAGTAATGTTAATCCCTATTTATCACTCTATATCACACCAAAACTCTATATCACGCACTCTTATTTGTTCATTTCCATGCATTTTAAACTAGTTCTCCCTTGTGTTTCCATTGTTCTCTCTAACACTCCCTAACACGCATTGACAAACCTTGACAGTTGGTACATCTTTGCATGTCTCTGTGACACTTTAGCATTACTTAGCGCTACCTAGCATACATTGTCACTACCTTCTTACCACACCTAGAACTCACTAACACTCCTTGTCACACACTTGTATTCATTAATTTCCATGCATTTGAAATTAATGCTATGTTATGTTTCCCCTACACTCCCAAACACTCCCTGTCATGCATTGGCGCACCCTGGAACATGACACGTCTTGGAATGTATCCCTCACCTCTAGCATGCTTTGGCACCCCCTCCTTAGCACACCTGGAACTCAGTGACACTTCATGTCACAAACTCTTATTTATTCATTTCCATGCATTAATTTGACCTATTTCTCCGTTTTGTTTCATTTAGAGTCCCTAACAATTCCTAGCATGTGTTGGCACACGTTGGCACTTCTCACATCTTGGTTGTGGGCTACCATCACACTCTAGCATGCCTTAGCACTACCTAGCATACCAGGTCACTCCCTCCTTAGCACACCTAGAAATCATTGACACTCCTGATCACACACTCTTATTCATTCATTTCCATCCATTTTGACCGAGTTCTCCCTTGAGTTTCCCTAACAGTCACTAAATTTTTTTAACATGCATTGGAACACCATGGAATTTGGTACATCTTGGCATGCTTCTCTATGACTCTAGCATGCCTTGGCACTACCTAGAATACCTTGTCACTCCCTCCTTAGTAAACATATAACCCATTAACACTCCCTGTCACACCTCTTATTCATTCATTTCCATGCATTTGAAAATAACGCTCCCTTATGTTTTTGTGACACTCCATAACACTCCCTATAAAGCATTGGCACACCCTAGCACCTAGCACATCTTGGCAAGTTTCTTTAGCCTCTAACATGCCCTAGTACTGCTAGCATACCTTGTCCCTCCCTCCTCATCACACATGGAAGTCACTAACACTTTGTGTCACAAACACTTATCCACTCATTTTCATCTCAAATCATCCCACTTAAAAAGTTACCAAGATGAGGCTCACATCCAACCATGGACATAAAACAACTAAGCAACACAGTTTACATCTTAGCATGCCATAGCATCTAACACCTCTTAGAATCCTTCGGCACTATGTGGCACATGTACATAGCATGCCCTGCATTCCTTGGAATGCTTTGAAACTCCCTAGAAAACACTAGCACGCCTTGACATGACTCAACACTCTAGAATTCCCTATCACTGCCTAGCATATAACCTTGTCACTCGCTCCTTAACACACCTAGAAGTCACTAACACTCCCTATCACACACTCTTATTCATTCATTTCCATTCATTTTGAGCTTGTGCTCCCTTGATTTTTTGTGACACTCTCTAACACTCCCTAGCACACATTGGCACACCATGGCACCTCGTACATATTGGCATGTCACTGTCGCACTCTACCATTCCATAGAACTACCTAACATAGCTTGTGACTCTATCCTTAGCACACTTAGAACTCACTAAAACTCCCTATCACACATTCTTATTTGTTCATTTCCATGCATTTTGACCTAGTGCTCCATTATGTTTCCCTAGCACTCCCTCGCACGTGTTGGTGACCCTAGAACCTAGCACACCTTGGCATGCCACCCTCGCCTCTAGAATTCCTTAGCACTACCTAGCATAACCATTCACTCACTCCTTAGCATAGCTAGAACTCACTAACACTTCCTTTCATAAAATCTTATTCATTCATTTCCATGCATTTTCAATTAGTGCTCCCTTGTGTTTCCTTGGCACTCATGGCTAACACATCCCAGCACGTGATGACACACATTGGCTCCTCACACAGCTTGCTTTCATGTTGCCTTAACAATCTAGCATGCCTTAGCACTGCCTAACATACCTTTTCACTCCCTCCTCAACACACCTAGAACTCGCGCACACTTCATGTCATACTCTTATTCATTCATTTCCATGCATTTTTACCTAGTGCTCCCTTGTGTTTCCTTGGCACTCCCTAACACTCCTTAGCACACATTGGCATACCATAGCACTTGGCATCTCTAGGCACATTTCCTTACCACTCTAGCAAGCCATGACACTGCCTAGCATTCCTTGCAACTCCCAACTTAACACACCTAGAGCTTGTTAACACTCCCTATCAAACACTCTTATTCACTCATTTCTATGCATTTAAAACTAGTGATCCCTTGTTTTTCCTTGGAACTCCCTAACGCTCCCTACTATGTGTTGGCACCACACCCTAACTCCTTTCACATCTTGGCATGTCTTGGCATGCATAACAAATTTTTAAACTATATAAATGAGTTAGAACTTTTTGCCATTCCCTCGAAGACCTTAGCACTATCTATTTGTCATGCCCTCATAGATAGACTTTCTTTTTTTTACAACTCGGAAACCCAACCAAGTCATTGGAAAAATAGTGTTGTGCCCAGCCCAAAGTCTCCATTTTCCTGAAACTACTTTGTTCACCCCTTTATCACAATTGTAGGCTTACCTCCTATGAGTCTTATTCCAAAACTTCTCCTAACACACTTTATCCTTGGGACACTTAGAATTCACTGACATTCCCTTGTGCACACTCTTATTTGTTCACTCCCATGCATTTTGATCTAGTTCTCCCTTGCGATACCTTGGAACTACTTAACACTCCTTGGCATGCATTGACATTGTCTGGAATATGTTATCACACCTTTTCATTCCTTGGAAAACCATGACACTCCTTAGCTATCATGCCCTCACAACCACCCTTACTTCTTTTGGGACTTAGTAACCCAATCAAGGCCTACCTCAACTACAAAAACTTAACCAAGTTATGGTTACTACAACTAGACTATGCCTTTCTCACCTAAGAACTCCCTATAACTCATCTTAGACTACTCATTTCTAACCACAACTTATCCCACTTAACAAGTTACAAAGACAAGGCTCATGTCTAATTATGGTCATAAAAAAACTAAGAAACATATTTTACATGATGACATGTGATAGCACATGGCATGCTTAACAATCCCTTGGCATTATGTGGCATGTGTTAGAATCATCTTCCTTCCTTGGTAGGCTTTAGCACCTCCTAGCACACCCTAGCACTCCCTCAAATGATGTTGAACTCTAATATGCCTCGACCTAGTGCTCCCTTGTATTTTCATAGCACTCTGTGACATTGGTTGGCACATCCTAGAACCTAAGACATATTGACATGCTGTCTTAGCCTCTAGCATACCTTAGAACTTCCTAGCATACCTCATCACTTCCTCCTTATCATAATTCGAACTCATTGACACTCCCTATCACACACTCTTATTCATTCATTTCCATGCATTTTGACCTAGTGCTCCCTTGTCTTTCCATAGCACTCCCTAACACTTCTTGGAAATAGAGACATCTTGGCACACATTAGTAGTTGGAATGTCTAAGCAAGCCTAACATGCCTTTAAACAAGGGTATTTTTTAATGATTTAAATATTTTCCTATATTTTTTAGGCAACTATTTTGGTTTGAAAGCTCATGTGTATAGAATGTAGCCAAATATTCAATAAAAATATTTAATTTACTATTAAAATTGGTAATTTTTGGTGAATATCATTCATTTAATCAGATATATGTAAAAAGTAGGAAATTTTCTAATGAAATTGGTGAATATTGTTTTTGAGGAAATGTGCAAAAAAAATCTGATTTGCAAAATTTCACCCCTAAAATGTTCCCTACTTTGAACTATCTAGCATGTGTTTGTACTACGTAACATTCCCTAGCACATGTCTGTACTCCCTAGTTATCATACCCTCATAGATAGCCTTGTTTTATATATGACTTAGGAACCCAACCAATTCATTGTCAAAACATTATTGTGTTGAGCCCAAAGTCTCACTTTGTCTCAAATTGCTCTCCGTAGCTCGCTATTCGAACCACAAAATAACCTCTTGACATTTCTATTTTAAACTTGATGGAGTTGAGATAAGCACTAATAGGTAATTCTAGAAAAGAAAATTGATAGAGCTTAAAAAAATTCCATGAAAAATCTATAATATATTCATGAAATGATCTCTACACTTATCGACATATTGAAGTGCAACCATTCATTGGCTTGACATTGATCGTGAAAACTTAGACTAAATAAAATTTATTATGTTGGAAAGAATATTTGTTTTAGCATGGAGGAAATGCATTTACTTTTAAAAAAGAATTAAAGCAAATTTCATATTTACATAACAAGTGGTCATTTATTTCCTCTAATTTATAGGTTTGGGATGCAATAGTAATTGAATATTTAGGTCCTTGTGGGTCTCTTATTGAAGAATTTGCTCTAGCTATAACAAAAATTGTAAGATGGTGCTTGGACTCTTTCAATGGTTATTTTGAGGGCATTTGTATGATAAAATTGATTTTATTTGGTAATCATCTAAGAAGTAAAAATAATATTTCGTATGCTTGAAATAATGAAGGTGAAATGGTTATGGGTATTCTCTAGAAAAAGATAGATGATATTAGTAGAAACGAGTAGTATTTTCTAGCTTATTTTTTGTCACACAACTTGTCTTATCAAGCTACACAAAATCATAGAACCATACATTTTAACATCCCTTTGTGCCATAGAGGAAAATTGGTAGTGTATTCATTTTCCAACTATTGTTAGGATGGCTCTAGTTTCCACCACAATCTCCTAATATAATGATCAATGTAGAACTAGGGAAGATTAAAATTTGTGTTGTATGAATGATATATTTTGGGGGGAAATCACACGAAAGGTTTTATTTTCATTCCTATCATGGACACCTTCAAATATGCATTGCCATCCAAGAAAGGATTTATCTCAATTAGAACATATGTTATAAACTCCTTCAAGATGCACTCAAGAAATATACTCTACCCAACAATGTTATTAATTTTCTAATATCAAAATTGGTCTAGTCCTTCTATAATTGTAAGGTCTTTTGCTTGCAACACCACCTCCATCCCAAAATGAAATGTCAAGATTAGTATTGAGAGCTTAGTACCCTACTATGGCTAAGTATACCATATCCTCCTCTATACACTAAGGAATTAATTTAGTAGTATTTAACTACTTAAATTACTATCATGACTTACTCACAAATTCATGTCTTGTGAGGTAGGAATTGTACATTAACATAGCCAAAAAATTCCTAAAAGTAACATTTCTTTTCCATTTTTCCCAAGAACCAATAAAATAAGCTTTTTTCCTCAAGCACCTCTTCCTAATTCCACCTTCTACCTTTACCAACCCATTTCCAATAATATTTAGCATCCCTAAATAATCTTAGGGAAAATTTAGGGTGAGGGTTAAAAGAATTCAAGTCACTTGAAGGCATTTTGTAAGTTAAACCCTAGCCCCTCACTCATTAAACCCTAATTTAACTCATCTACTATATTTCAAAGATTTTAGACAATTATATCCCATTTTTGTATGTTGGCTCTATGATAGACTCAAGCTTAATGAAATGTTTCTAAATTTGTTGTGTTGGTGGCAAATGTCATAATGTATTCCATATTATAGGGGCAAGAAGGTCTCACTTAAGACACACAATAATTCCCATTAATAAAGCGCAACATTTAAAAAATTTAGTGGGTATCAAATTTGTTATGATATTATTAGAATCCATTTAAAGTCCAATAGAAGCACTTTGGGCCTCATGAAGCTACATGGGAGATGTGAGATGAGATGTAGGTTATGTATCATTCCTTATTTGCTAGTTGAGCTATATATCTTTGGTATATGTTTTTGGTACATGCTTTCATGATGGTCGGTATATGCACCTATGTATATTGATGTAATTACCACCATAAGCTATGTTATATAGATCTAATAAGTTGTATGGGTGTCATGTCATTATCAAGTTATACTTATTATGTTGTCATTTTCGTTTGGTTCTTAGCACAACAATCATTATAAATAATGCAACAAGCTAAGTTCTAAAGATCCATCGGTAGTATGTTTTTCTTACAATAGCCTTGTTGGTTGTAGGTGTTGTTGAACACCGAGGGAAGTGTTCCCCCAAGGAGGAGGGTTTTGTAACGACCGTCATGAAAATTCCATTTAATAAAAGTTAATAAAGGAAAAATAATCATGGTTGATGGAAGACTTATTCCAAGTTTAATGTTGGGAAAAAGCATTGTGATGGGGAGGAGTGCTAATTAATTAATGGCTAAGGAAATTGGCAAAGGTAATGGTGAATGCTTTGGGAAGGAAAAGTGGAATTTTGGCACATTTATTTATAAAAGGTAGTGGAAATTAGGAGAACACGGAGGTGAAAGGTCACATGTTGCATGTGAGGAGGAAAATGAATGAAAATAATGGAAAATGAAGAAAATAGAGGCCTCATTAATAAAAGGGGTTTTGAGGATCAATTGACAAACTTTTGTTAGTTAAATTTTTGAGCTCTCTCTCTCTCTTTTCTCTTCTCATACTCTTGGACACTTAGAGTTTTCTTGGAGAACTCTTATAGGTGTGTGGCATACTTGGAGTTTTGGTGCAAGAAGGCAAACAAAGAGTAGGAAAGCATAAGATTCCATTGCCATGAGTAGCAACAATGAATTTTTCTTGCATGTACTCATTTTTATGTATCTTTTCCTCACTAGTTTTGGCATGCATGGCATATGCATGTGGTTTATAGGTCATTATTTGTCATGGTCATGGACGATTCCTTCGATTGACAGTGGATTTTCTGTTTCCATCTCCTAAATATCCATGGTTTTGTGGGCTCATTTCCTTATTTTTCGAGTTGGTTCTCATGTTTCCTTTAGCTTGGGTTGAGTTACTAGTTCCTCAAATCCCTAGTTGGAAAAATTCTCTCAAAGAGCTGTAACATGTTGGGTTGAGTTACTAGCCGTGTAAGCCTTGCTTGTCGAAATGATCTCGAACCCCTTTGTGGGTTGAGTTACTAGTCCTAGAAGCCTTGGTTGGACAAACACTTTCGAAGCTGAGAGTAAGTTGTGGGTTGAGCTACTATTTTTAGAAGCATGGGTTGGAACAAGCACTCTCGAGCCCTAGAAGGCTTGGGTAGAGACCAATCTCATGATGGTATTGTGATTTTTGATCGTGAGGTGGAATCACTATTTGATGGGTTGAGGTGGTTTTTCCTTTGTAAGCCCTCGATGTTTTTGATCCATTTTTATTTCATAATATCCCACATGCATGCTTGGAATTGGAACGGGGTGACTTGGTGAAGAGAGATTTTGTGCACCCATGTCTATGGTGAGGTGGTTCGTGGAAGTCTCAAACCTTGTTAGCATTTGCATCATTAATATGAGGTTATTTCTCCTTGTTAATTCATGAGTATTATAATGGTTCATATGTGGATTATATGGTTGTTGTTTCCTTGGTATTTTTGTTGTTATTATCTTGGTTATGGACATGTATTATGGCAATGGCTATGTATGGATCCCATTATGTTTTAACTTATAAATGAATGAACAATGTATCTATTGCCTAATGGATGAAAGTATAGCTAATGTGTTGAGGCATAAATGTTTGTTAGTGATTTTTAGATGATTATGAGACCCCTATGCCATTTGTGCTCTTTAATCCTCTAGATTTCATAATTGTGACATGCTTGACGAAATTCCTATCATGACAACTAGGGTCAAGTCAATTAAATCCTCAAGTAATTGACTTCATATCATTGTTTTGTTGTTATCTTGCATTCCTAAATGTGTCATTGAGTTTAGGGTAGTGAACTCTGCTCTCTGAAAAATTGGCTCAAATATCAGTGACACATACACAAAAATGGGCACAAAACTCCCTAGATGCATTCATACCCATGTTCTCCAAGTTTCCAGAGTCTAGTAGGCACATGATTTACCATATCAAGGGAGCTTCAAGGGGTTTAATGGTAAACAAAATCATTGAAATACAAGGTCTAGTTACTTGAGAGGTTGGGAGAGTTCCTAGGAGTACTATTGCTGATGCTAAATGTGTGTATGGTGTCATTTCATCCGTTCAAGTTCCTTAAGCTATCTTAGGAGTTCCAATTAAATCATAGTAAGATGTGGGATGGGGGTGTTATAGGTTGTTTTTAAATTTAGCTTTAAGAGTTTAACCACTCACTCCCTCTCTCTTAAGAGATCACTTTCTAAAAACAATCTTTACTCTCGATGACTCTAGTTGAAGGGAATATATCCCTTCCATCCATAAACTAATTTGAAAGAAATCATATTTAGAGATGCGTGATAACTTTTATTATATGTAAACTTTACCAATGGTGCCATTTAGTGGGTAGGTACCTTGCATAAATACAAATCATATCTCTAAGGATTTGATTAGTTCTTTCAATTTATCAGTCTCTTTGAGGATGTGAGGAAATACTAAAATTTAATTGAGTTTGTGACCCTCTAAAAAGTTCCTTCTAAACATTTGATGTGAAATTTGCATCTTTGCAAGAAATGATTATTTTTAGTACTCCATAGAGTTTGAATATTTCCCTCATGAATACTTTAGCTAAATTTCCATCTTTAACATACTTGGACACCAATAAAATGGGTTTCTTTACTTATTTTATGAATCCCAACCACTATAGATTCATGTTTCCTTATGGTTCTAGGTAACCCTATTATCAAATCTAAGGAAATAACATCCCATTTTCATTCAAGGATAGGCAACTAATTTAATAGTATCTCATGGTGTTGTTGTTTTACCTTAGCTTTTTGACACTCAAAACATTTAGTAAAGTACCTTACTACATATGCCTTCATCCTTGGCCAATAAAATTTGTTTGTAAGTGTTGTTATAAGATTTTGGTAACCTGTGTAAGTGAAAAATCCCTCTTATGATTCTCATCTAGAATCACTTGCTTCAGCCTCTACACATTTGAAATATAAAGTCTACATTTAAATGTGAGCAAACCATAGCCATTTGGAGGATAGTATATTTTGCTTTGGAGAATTTTCATTCCAAATTTTTTCTTATATCTCTCTATATTCTTGATATTCTTAGGTTGTTGCATTAACATGTTTAATGATATCCATTTTGATACTACTACTATTAATTCTACAAATATAATTCATACTTCCACTAAGTGCATTTGATATTTTGTTTTCCTTTCATTTTATATGTTTTATCTCAAAATAAAATTCATTAAGGAATGGCATCCACCTTTCTTGTCTTACATTTAAATTTTGTTGACTAAAAATATATATCAGACTAATATTATTAGTTATTAACATGAATTTCTTAACTAAAAATAATGCCTTCACATTTTTGAAAGCATGAATTAATGTATCTAACTCTAAGTCACAAGGGACATAGTTCTTTTCATGCTCCTTCAATTTTCTAGACTCATAGGGAATAACATAATTGTCTTGCATTAACACTCCTAGCCTCTCTAAATAAGATTTTGTACACACTACTTAGTCTTTATTGGGATCAAAAGTTTTAATTATGGGACCAACAATTAGCAAATATTTTAGTCAATCAAAACTCTCTTGAGTACATATAAATTTAACTTAGTTCTTTTGTTGGGATGTTATTAGATAAGCCAACTTATAAAAGACATTTATGAACCTATGATAATAACATGTGTTTTCCATAAATGATTGAGTATTTTCCAAGTCCCTGGTAACTAACCAATCAAGGACTTATTTGACCTTTTCAAGGTCTACTGCAATTCTTTCTTTAGATATTACATGAACCAAAAACTGAATCTAATTTTGATAAAACTCACATTTACTAAATTTTACATACAAATGATGCTCTCTAAGTGTATTTAGCACTATTCTTAATAATTGTTGATGTTTCCAATGTTTTTGAATAAATTATAATATCATCAACGAAGATCTTTACAAATTGATCTAAGTACTTTGTTGAAAATACTATTCATTAAAGAAATAAATGTGGTTGGGGCATGTTGTGTTACTATTTAAAAAATTATTTATAGCAAATAAAATAAATAAACTAAAATCTAATGAATTAAAGGACACAATAGAAATGCAACATTTAAATTGTTTTGCAACAACAAAAAGAAAACATGTACATATGTACATTATATCATAGAAAAAAGTCCCTAAAAATATGACATTGAAGGAAAGCAATTTCTCATAAAATAAGTACAAATTCTAAAAATATTCACACATATGGATAACTTAGTAATGATTTTTTTTTATTAAAAATATGGATTACAACCTTTTGTCTAGGGAGTTTTTGGGGGTACCATTGGCTAGAATTACATTCTAAGTGTTTATGATGTTAAGGAATATTAAAAAAAACACTTAGAAATCAACAATAAGATAAAACCAGAGCCATCATTGAGTACCAATAAAACAAGTCAATTGTAACCATGCCTACAAGGAGTTACAACTATAGCTCCATAGTCTCAACACACAAACTCACTATTTAATATTCACATTTACACCTCATTCACAATTACAACTTGCTATGAGTAGTAGCTTTGAACAAAGTTGTATGAACATGACTTTGTGAGGTATCAAGAGGAGTAAGTTGGAAAGATCAAAGAGAAAGACACTCCTAAACTCATTAAAACTCTTAGAAGTGTAAGAGCTTAGATAAGAAGTTGTAAAGGCAAAAAATGATAAGATTTTCATGGAACAAGCAAGTAAATGCTATATTGTGGAAAATCCTATTAAAATTACAAGGAAAAAGACAACATAAGGTTGGTGTTATCCATCACTACAAGAACAAGCCTAATAAAACCCATGAGATATCCAAAATTGTAAATTGGATGATAAGAAATGAGAGGGAAGTTAATTAAGATATAGGAGAATACATGCAAACTGAGGAATAAAATTGCTCATCTCTCCAAAAAGAATATAAAGTAGTCTTAGCCAATCATTGGACAGTGCAAAGAAGGGGGGATAAAGACTTACATGCAATAATAATTTAAGAAAGCAAGAGTCCCAACCTTTGATGGAGATGTATAGAAAGCATAAGATGTATAGGCTTGGATTTTGGGAACTAAAAATTACTTCAAGCTACATCTGTATGTCAAGAGAATTTGAGGGTGGTTTTTTTTAGTCTAAAAGGAAAGGATGATATATGGTGGGAGGATTTCAAGAATATAAAATGAATCAAGGGGAGAGAGAGAGGTAGCATGGAGATTGTTTGAAAATTACTTTCAAGGGAAGTACTTGTGTGAAAAATATTATGACACTGGAGGGAAGGAGTTCTATAAACACAAACTTTGGTAGATGACACCTGAAGAGTACACCAACAAATTAGTGGAGTTGCTAAGGTATGTACCTTACATTAAGGATCAAAAGACCAAGATCTAGAGGTATGTCACCCCTTCACAACAAGGATATTGAGACAAAATAGAATAAGATGAATCCAACAGGGGAAGGTTGTTCTAAATACTAAACACCTTTATGAATAGTCTAAGCATAATATCTAAGTCTTGGCTAGCTTAAATAAGAAAGGAAAAAGAGGAAGGTAGAGAACCTGACCATATTAGAAAGGAATAGAGGGGGGAAGGTTTAATAACTTCACCAAAAGTGAACAACATCAAAAATTCATAGTTAGTAGAAAGGAGCCTAGTGGTGTTGGATTGTGGAGAAAACTATTAGAGGAGAGATTTCCCCAAGCAACAGAGATTTGGTGCAAAGTTTCACAACATACAAGAGGCATCAACAATGAATGAGGTGGAAGTTAGTATTAGTGATTGATCAAGGTTGGTCTTACCTCACACTAGAGTGAACTTTCTCCTCTAACATCTAGGAGAGGATTAAAGAGAGGCTTACAATAGATAAACATGACCAACATGTGAAGAAGTGTTGGAAGGAACAAAGAGATGGGTAAGTAAGTAGAGTTTGAGAAGTGAGAGAAAGGAGTATAATGAATAATGTGGTAAAATAGAATCAAGCAGAGGAAAGGAAACAATTGTAAATATATGAGAACATGTCTTTCTCAATTCTAGAGAGATGTCATTAGAGTTGTTCCAACATGTGATGAAGTGTTGGAAGGAACAACCAGATAGATGAGTAAGTTGAGTTTGAGAAGTGAGAGAAAGGAGTATAATGAATAATGTGTTAACATAGAATCAAGATGAGGAAAGGAAACAATTGTAAATATATGAGAATATGTCTTTCTCAATTCTAGAGAGATGTCATTAGAGTTGTTATAAAATTGATAGGAATTGAACATAAGTTTAGAAACATAGCTATAACAAAACTTAATAGTAAATCGTGTGATATTTAGGTTTTCTTTTTCATGAAAAAGGGGGTTTAAGATCATAAAGAAAAACAATGAGTGAAGGCAAGCAAGAATCCCATGAACACATGGATTAATAGTCAAAATGAGTGTTTGAGAATGTACTGAGCCATTATTTATACCAAGGATTTCATAATTGCGACTAACCAAGAATATTTTGTAAAATTTCTTTACATAATGCTCATAACCAGAAATTTTCATAAAATCCTAAGTAGAAATAGGGATTTGAGCTATTGAGAGCTAGGCAACTAATTTCATTTAGTTTCCAGTAAACTTGAAGAGCCATAAATGAGTACCAAAAATAAAAGTCTACTATAACTAAGCTTGCAAGGAGGTACACCAATAGCTCCATTGTCCCAAAACACAAACTCACTATTTACCACTCACAATTATAGCTAATTTAGAATTACAACTTGCTATGATAAGAGGGTTGGGTAATGTAGTACTTTTATTAGATAAAAGCTTCCAAAATGAATCCAAATCCCAATATCTCCATACAATTACAACTACTCACTATTTTCCATTCACAATGACAACTTGTTATGGTAGTAGACTAGGTAATGTAATACTTTTACTATATAAAAACTGCCAAAATAAACCCAAATCACAATTTTAAAATCCACAATTGCCATGCAAAAACCTTCACAATGGCCTTTCATTTCTCCAACTAAATAAAAATTCCTTACTTCACTATTTTGCATTTAGAACTGAGAGTGACCCCAAGCCACATCATACTCAACACATTCAAAAATAACATACAAACATCAGATTAATCAAGTTTAAAACGATAATCTATCATTCTTCCGGACTGACTCTACATCTGAGTCAACCTGCCACCCATAAAAACAACTACTATTCAGACTTCAAAACTATTCAATAATTGTATTGAAAAACTCACAATAAGCCTGCAGCAACATATCCTGAATACCAGCGGTCACGGAATAATATGAGACACTGTCACTGACGCGAGTCCTGCTGCTGGAACCTTCGAATACCTCCGTTTCTTTTCGCTTCCTCATAAGCAAAGGAAACTACGATTCGAGCCACTCGAGAGAGTGGAGTGGCAACGTAGGTGTCGCATTTAACGTCTTTCCACGCCTCTTTCCACTCCTCTGCCAACATCTTGACGCGAACATCTTGACGCGGCCGCCGTTGGTAGACATATTTTCTTGCTTTCCTCTCACCAGAGTAGTAAAGCAATTTTGATCATCTGAGTTCAATTACACATACAAATCTGGTTGATGAGTGAATTCTACAAAATAAAAGTGTCTCAAAATAAAAAGTAGAAAAAAATAATTTAAACAATACAAATCAAAATTTCACCACAATAAAAAATAAAAAAAAATAATTTAAACAATACAAATCAAAATTTCACCACAAATTTTTTTAGGAGATTTTAGCTAAAAATAAAAAAATTCACACTGAAACACAACTCCTAAATTAATTATAATTATAGCTATTTAATTGCTCATTCCATTCTATTTATCTTTATAGTTTGTTGTGAGAATTATAACTTGTGGAAAAAAAATATATTTTATGTAATTATTATTTATTATTTAATTGATAAAAATTATAAAATTTAAATATTAAAAAAAATAATGTTTAATTGACCAAAATTTCTGAATAGGGTTTCTATGAGTAGAAATATTATAACCATGATCCACCACATTTTTTCAATTATCTGTTGGATAGTGAAAATGGTTATAATGCTCTAATTTTATGTGAATTAAAGTTAAGCATCATACATATTAAAATTTGGTAATTTAACTTTTATATTACAAATTTGTTATTATTCATATATCAATAATAAAATCTATCATCCCTCTAGGATAAGTCTTCTCCAAATATATGGTTAAATTCATGCAATTCTTTTTGTCTTTGAAAAAACAATAGTTTATAATTGACAATTTTTTTCTTTTTTCTTATGAATTACATCCATTAAGATAAATATTAACTATACTCTATTTTTATATATACTATTGATTTTTTATGAAATATAATTATTTATTTTTAACCACTCTTGCTCTAACCACTTCAATAGGATTCACTAACCACTCCACTATTTTGATGACAATTTCAAAAATACTTAAAAACCTTTATCACAATTAATTACTAACTTA
>APFE030816587.1:10561-49468 GCA_000404065.3 Pinus taeda
ATATTGCAAAATTTAAATAGTATTGAAGTTTTAGGTGTCCATAAATGGTAAAAAATAGTAGGTAAATAATATTACAAATAAATAATATTTAGAATTAAACTCTAAGAAATTAATATATTTATAACATTATAAGGGTTAAAGAAAAATAAAGGATGAGACAAGGGGTGGAATCATGAAGAAATGACCAAAATCTAGCTCTTACTCAATTTCCAACCATCATCCATGTTAAGATTTCTAGCATGCCTCTCAATCTCAGTAGTCTCTCTAAGCTTCCTAAGGTCGAAGTGATAACCCTATCAATGACTCTATAGTCATTTATACAAACGTGGTGTTTGCATTTCTCCACATGTTCAGCTAGAGCCAATGAGTAGGAACGATTGTGCCTAATGTTTGCGACATGCTCATGGATTCTCTCGTTAATGGACTGACCTATTTCTCCAATATAGGGAATACTACAGGAACAAGGAACCAAGTAAACATCTTTCATGTCCTTAGGGTCGACAGAGTATTTAATAAATCCAAGAGAATTTCTAATGGTATTGACAGGTTTGAACTAAGAGGAAACAATATTCTTCCTTTTATCATATCAAGTGATTGTTTTGGCTACTTTAGTGGAACATTACTGGTAATAAAATTTTGTGCTCTCTCAAGACAATGTTATATTGAACTTGACAATGTTATATTGAACTTAGGGAGTTGATATAATTTATAACATTTAATATGTTTTTGATTAATTATTATATATAAATATATAAGTGATGATGTGATTACTCTTTATTGATAGGAACATTAATGTTGGATTTTTACACTAAAAAGAGAATAGTTTTTTTCATAACAAAAACTATATTCTTTTAAAATCTAATATCATATAATTTATTTTATTGCTAATTTTATTTTTTTTACGAGTGGGTATATTGAGAAATATTTCTAATTTAACATTTTTTTTTGAAAATTAATATTTTGTAATCGAAAAAATAAAATATAATATAGTATATATTATATATATATATATATATATAAGAATTGCAAATTCCATTTTTTTAAGTTTATTTTTAGAATTTTTATTTTCTTTTATTTAAAGTTGTTGTTTCTTTTAATAATGAAATTAATTTATAATATTTTTCATTTTCAATTTCAATTCAATTTTTTAATTTTTTTTATTAGTAACTTAAATACTTTTATTAAAATATATTCTTGAGGAATCATTGGGAGCTGAAATAATTTCGAGTAGTCGACTGAGAAATTTCCCAAGTTGTGAGAAGTTTTTGGGCACTTAATGCATCTTGTTGTGTCATTTAAAACCTCAACGACAATGATTAGGATTTGTAGGGTGTGAAACTAAATTTATTTCTATCTTTCATATTATAAAATATCTCAAGAAATCTATGTATATCTAGATAATATATTTCTGAAATATAGAAACCAAATATTATAATAATTTTTATTTTAGCTGATATGATATAAAACAATTTGCAAATGAGAACATTGTAAAAGTAATTTTGTATAATGATTATTAATTTTAAACCTTATAACCTAATAGTTAGCTAAAAGTTACAATGTTGAATATTAGAAATAATGAATATGAAATTTTGCATAATTACCAAAATTTCTAATCATCTTCAAATAAACCTTTCACTTTCTTATTTTAAGAGATTTATAATACGCTCGTTTTATTCTCTCTCTCTCTCTCTCTCTCACACACACACACACACACACAAACACACACACACACACACAAACACACACACACGCACACACACATATATATAATGTGGTCACCAATTAAATTTATATATGTTTATTTTAGTGTTTATAATATTTAACTTATGGTTTGGATACATTGGGTTTATAATATTAGTCCCTTGGGTTTAGTATTCTTCAACCATGCTCAATCGTGCTTCATCATGTTTTATAAAATCAATCACGGTCAACCATGGTCCAACGTTGCATTGTGACAAAGATTTTATCAATATGTAAACCAATCATTTTCTCAACCATGCTCTAATATTGCATTATGACAAAGATTGCCTCAATATGATAATCATCATCAACCATGGGCAATCATGGTCAACCTTGGTTGAATGTCATAGTTTCACAAATATTGTGTTGCTATGAAAATAAACCATGGTTAACCAAGGTCAACCATGGTCCAATGTCACACTGTGACAAGGATTATCTCAATATGAAAATCAACCATGGTCAACCATTGTCAACTATGTTTATCTTTGTGTTTATATATGTTTACTGTATAATATTTGTCCCTTATTTTTAAAATATTCCCTTGGGTTCATAATGCCTTGGGGTTTTAAAATTAATCCCTCGGGTTTATTACTCCCTTGCATTTATAATAACAATCCCTTGGCATTATTGTTCCTTTTGGCCTATAATATCAATCATGGTTAATCATGGTTAATCATAGCCAACCATGGTCGAATGTCACATTGTGACAATGATTGTCTCAATATGAAAATCAACCATGGCCAACCATAGTCCAGCGTCACATTGTGATAGATTGTCTCGATATGAAAATAAAACATGGTCCAGCATGATAAACAATGGTCCAACATCACTTTGTGACAAGGATTGTGTCAATATGGAAATCAACCATGCTCAACCATGCTCAACCATTCTCAACCATGTTTATTTTAGGGTTTATAATATTTACCTTAGAGTTTATATACCTTGGATTTATGATTTACATCACATTATGACAAGGATTGTCTCAATATGATAATCATCGTCAACCATGGTAAATCATTGTCAACCTTGGTGAACCATGGTTAACTAATTTTTATAAAATCAAACATGGTCATCCATGGTCAATCATGGTCAACTATGGTCGAAGTTCACATTGTCATAAAGTTTGTGTTGACATGAAAATAAAGCATGGTTAAGCACGGTCAACCATGCTCCAATGTCACATTGTGACAAGGATTGTCTCAATATCAAAGTCAACCATTGTCAATGATGTTTATTTTAGTGTTTATAATATTTATTTTAGGGTTTATAATATATTTCTCTTGCGTTTAATATTATTCCCTTGGGTTCATAATCACTTTGGGTTTTAGCATTAATCCCTTTGGTTTATTATTCCTTGGGCTAATAATATCAATGACTTGGGTTTATAATAAGAATCATGGTTAACCATGATCAATCATAGACAACCATGGTCAAACATGGTCGAACGTCGCATTGTGATAATCAATGTCTCAATATGAAAATCAACCATGGTCAACCATAGTCCAACATCGCATTGTTATAGATTTTCTCGATATGAAAATCAATCATGGTCAAGTATGGTCAACCATGGTCCAGCATTGCCTTGTGTCAAATATTATCTCAATATGGAAATCAACCATCCTCAACCATGGTCAACCAAGTTTATTTTAGGGTTTATAATATTTATCTTAGGGTCTATATACCTTGAGTTTATAATTATGTCGCATGGTTAAATAAAACCAAACATGGTCAACCATGGTCAAACATCGCATTATCACAAAGATTGTGTTGATATGAAAATCAATGATGGTTAAGCATGGTCAACCATGGTTGAATGCCACATTTTGACAAGGATTGTCTCAATATGAAAATAAAATATGGTCAACATTGTCAACGATGTTTATTTTAGTGTTTATAATATTTATCATAGGATTTATATAATTTGGGTTTGTAATATTTGTTCCTTAGGTTTAATACTATTCCCTTGGGTTTATAATATCAATGTCTCAGGTTTATTATTCCCTTGGGTTTATAATATCAATCATGGGAAAGCATGGTCAATCATGGCCAACCATGGTCAACCATTATCTAATGTCGCATTGTGACAATGATTGTCTCAATCTAAAAATCAACCATCGTCAACCATAGTGCAATGTCACATTGCGACAGATTGTCTTGATATGAAAATAAATCATGGTCTAATGTTGCATTGTGAGAAAGATTGTCTCAATATGGAAATCAACTATTCTCAACCATGGTCAACCATGTTTATTTTAGGGTTAATAATATTTATCTTAGGGTGTATATACCTTGGGTTTATAATTTACATCAAATTGACAAACACTGTCTCAATATGACAATAATCATCAACCACGATCAACCATGGTCAATCATGGTCAACCATGGTCAAACATTTCATTGTCATAAAGATTGTTTGATATGAAAATGAATGATGGTTAAGCATGGACAACCACGATTGAACATCACATTTTGACAAGGATTGTCTCAATATGAAAATCAAACATGGTGAACCATTGTGAACGATGTTTATTTTAGTGTTTATAATATTTATCTTAGGCTTTATATACGTCGAGCTTATAATATTTGTCCCATAGCTTTGATATTATTCCCTTGGGTACATCATCCCTTGTGGTTTTAATATTAATCCCTTGGGTTTATTATTCCCTTTGGATTATAAGATCAATACCATGGGTTTATTATTTTGTTGGGTTTATAATATCAATCATGGTAAAACTTGAATTGTCCCAAAGATTGTGTTGATATGAAAATCAATGATGGTGAAGTATGGTCAACCATAGTCGATTGTCGCATTATGACAAGGATTGTCTCAATATGGAAATCAACCATCATTAACCATTGTCAACAGTGTTTATTTTAGTGTTTATAATATTTATCTTAGGGTTTATATACCTTAGTATTTTAATATTAATCCCTATGGTTTATTATTCTCTTTAGTTTATAATATAGATCATAGTGAACCATGGTCCAACATCACATTGTAACAAATATTGTCTTAATATGAGAATCAACCATCGTCTAGTGTCGCAATGTAACAAAGATTTTGTCGATTTGAAAACCAATCATCGTAAAGAATGCTCAACCATAGTCCAATGTCACATTGTGATAAGAATTGTCTCAATATGAAAATCAACAACAGTCCACCATGGTCAACCATGTTCAACCATGTTTATTGTAGTGTTTACAATATTTAACGTAGGGTTTTGATACCATTTGTTATAATATTAGTCCCTTGGGTTTAATATTATTCAACCATGTTCAACCATGGTTAATCACATTTTATAAAATCAGTTGTGGTCAACCATGGTCCAAGGTCACATTGTGACAAAGATTGTATCTATTTGAAAACCAAACATTTTCTCAAACATGCTCCAACATTGCATTATGAAAATATCATCTCAATATGATAATCTTGGTCAACCATGGTTGAATGCCACATTGTCACAAAAATTGTGTTGCTATGATAATCAACCATGGTTAAGCATGCTCAACTATGTTCCATTGTCACATTGTGACAAGGATTGTCTCAATATGAAAATCAACCATGATCAACCATTGTCAATCATGTTTTATCTTAGTGTTTATAATATTTATTTTAGGGTTTAAGTACCTTCATTTTATAATATACTCCCTTGGTTGTAATATATTCCATTGGGTTCATAATCCTTTGGGAATTTAGTATTAATCTGTTAGGTTTATTACTCCCTTGGGTTTATAATATCAATCCCTTAGGTTTATTATTCCTTGGGTCTATAATATCAATCAGGGTCAACCATGGTTAATCATAGCCAAAAATTGTCAACCATAGTCCAAAGTTACATTGGGATATATTGTCTTGATATGAAAATCAATCGTGGTCAACCATGGTCCAACATTGCATTGTGACAAGAAATGTCTCAATATGGAAATCAATCGTGCTCAACCATGTTTATTTTAGGATTTATAATATTTATCTTAGAGTTTACATACCTTGGGTTTATAATTTATGTCACATTATGACAAAGATTGTCTGAATACGATAATCATCATCAACCATGGTAAATCATGGCCAACCTTGGTGAACCATGGTCAACCACGTTTTATAAAATCAAACATGGTCATCCATGGTCAATCATGGTCAACTATGGTTGAAGCTCGCATTGTCACAAAGACTTTGTTGATATGAAAATCAACCATGGTTAAGAATGATCAACAATGGTCCAACGTCGAATTGTGACAAGGATTTCCTTGATATGAAAATCAACCATGGTAAACCATTGTCAACAATGTTTATTTTAGTGATTATAATTTTTATCTTAAGGTTTATATAATTTTGGTTTATAATATTTGTCCCTTGGGTTTAATATTATTCCCTTGAGTTCATAATCCCTTTGGGTTTTAGTATTAATCCCTTTTGTTTATTATTCCCTTGGGTTTATAATATCAATTATAATCAACCATGGTCAATCATAGACAACCATGGTCAAATGTCACATTTTGACAATGATTGTCTCAACATGAAAATCAACCAGGGTCAACCATAGTGCAACATTGCATTTCCACAGATTGTCTCAATATGAAAATCAACCATGATCAACCATGGTTTAGACTCGCACAAATATTATCTCAGTATGGAAATCAACCATGCTCAACTATGGTCAACCATGTTTATTTTAGTGTTTATAATATTTATCTTAGAGTTTATGTATCTTGGGTTTATGATTTATGTCGCATTGACAAAAATTGTCTCAATATGATAATCATCGTCAACCATAGTCAAGCATGTTCAATCATGGCCGACCTTGATCAACCGTGGTCAACTGTTTTTATAAAATCAAGCATGGCCATCCATGGTCAATCATGGTGAACGATGGGCGAATGTCACTTTGTCGCAAAGATTGTGTTGATATGAAAACCAACGATGGTGAAGCATGGTCAACCATCGTCGAATATCACATTTTGACAAGGATTGTCTGAATATGAAAATCAACCATTTGTCAACCATTGTCAACGATGTTTATTTTAGTGTTTATAATATTTATCTTAGGGTTTATATACCTTGGATTTATAATATTGTTCCCTTAGGTTTAATATTATTCCCTTGTGTTCATAATTCCTTAGGTTCTTAAGATCAATCCCTTGGGTTTATAACATTAATCATGGTCAATCATAGCTGACTATGGTCAACCATGATCGAATGTTGCATTGTGACAAAGATTGTCTCAATATGAAAATCAACCATGGTCAATCATGGTCCAACATCACATTGTAACAAAAAAAAAAATTAATATGAAAGTCAATCATGGTGTAGTATGGTCAACCATGGTCCAACTTTACACTATGACAAGGATTGTCTCAACCACGGTTAGTCATCTTTATTTTAGGATTTATAATATTTATCTTAGGGTTTATATATCCTAGGTTTATAACTTTTATCCTTGGGGTTTATTGTTCCTTGGGTTTATAATATTATTCTTTAGGTTTAATATAAATCCATTGGTTTTATAATCATGGTCAACCTTGTTCCAATGTCACATTATGATAAATATTTTCTCAATATGAAAATCAACCATGGTCCAACATTGCATTATTACAAAGATTGTGTGCTTATGAAAATCAATCATGGTCCAACATCGCATTGGTAAAAAGATTGTCTCAATATGAAAATCAAGCATGGTTAGCCATAATTGTTTTAGGGTTTATAATATTTATCTTAGGGTTTTTATACCATGAGCTTATAATATTGATCCACTGGGTTTGTAATCCCTGGTTTATAATATAATTCTCTTGAATTTATTAATCTAAAATTCAATTCAGTAGAATATAATTTATAGATTTTTATTTATTCTTGAGTTTATAATCTTTGAATTTAATTAATTAATAATAATTAATATAAACTATTTAAAACAATATTTATATTAGTTTTAATATAAAAAATTATTAGTTAATATAAATAATAATTAATAGTAATTAATTATATTATATTTATATTAAAGTAATTTTTTGTTTGTTTAATAGAATCCATTCCATAATTATAAAAAATAAATAAATGTATATCCAAGTTCATATATACATATATAAAATAACACCTAAATTAATATTAACATCCCACAAACCAACAAGTAACGTGAAATTAAGGAAACTTATAACTTACATATACTGATACTTCCACGATGACAACCTTCAAACTTTCAGGTGAAACATTCGCTTTCACTTCCGACCTCTCTGTTGATATTTTCGTTTATCCTTTCCCATTTCACTAGGCCATTGAAAGAAAGGGGGCGTACGTCATAGTACCATATCAATATGATCTTGTTCCTTTTTTTTCGAATTTCCGTTGGTCATTGAAAATAGAGAACATACGTCACAGTACTATGTCTGATGTGATCTTCTTTATCGTCAGATACACAAAATCTTGACTTCTTCGTCAGATACGCAAAATCTAGACTCATTCGAAATTTGGAATCAGCACAAACGAATCTTGTAATATTATTCTAATCATCCAACGGACTGTCAAAACCAAATGTCCAATTCAGCTTTATTTTAAAAATGTGAGGCAATATTATTCTAACTGTCAAAACAAAATGTCCAATTTAGCTAATGGGAAGCAATCACAATATCAATTTTACTCTCGTAATCTGATGCGCAATCGTTTACCCTGTGTCTGTTTGAGTGGTTCATTTCCTTGGACTTTCTCCTTGGCAATCCCGTAGATGTCGCCTAAAATCTCTGGACTGCTGATAACTTACGAGGAATTGACCAGTTTAACTTGATAAAATCAAAACCATCTATTGGAATTGGAGAATAGCCATAAATGCTTTTGTATGGACAAGTTTGTCAAAAGATGAAAATTGTAGTGAGGAAATGCCAAGAAAGTCTTTGTGAGCAAGTTTGTTAAATGATTAAAAATCAGCGATTAGGGTTTATATAACAAATTTTCCTCCCAATTACATAAGATAACCCAAACGGAGGCACATACATATATAATTATGAACACATTTTTTTAAATGCTATAAGTAATTTGGATGGTGGTTAAAAAATAAAAAATATCAATATCAAAAATATATATATATATATATTCCAATACATTTGGATTATATATATATATATATATAATATATTTCCAATACATTTGTTTAATATCTCAAGTTACCTGCAACAATCATAGAATGTTATAGGATTTCCAAAAAAGGAAATTGTAATTAAATATTGAATGGTTAAGTAAATTTCAGTAACAAATTTTTTTTTTTTTAAATGGGCATTTTCTGATTTTTAATGTAAAACTGAATAAATTGAACATTCAAAATTATTTAACTAAGGAAGTTAATTATTTTATTAGTTATTTTATTTTAACAAGACTATATTTACATCAATAGAGTATACATCACCATCTATCTAAAATCCCATGCAAAATTGTCTTACCAATTTTAATTGTAAATAATAATAATAATAATATTTGTTTTGATTATCAATTATATCTTATTTAGAAGGTAAATAATAATAATAATTTTTGTTTTCATTATAAATTATATCTTCTTCTTTTTTCCTACGTTAAGACTAACTTAAGTACTCACTGGGGATTTGAACCGATGACCTATTGCAAGGAGTGCCTTAACAGCGCACCCATTCACCGTCAATCCAAAGCCCCATGGGCAAATTATATCTTATTTTGATCGTAAATAATAATAATATTATTTTTTTAATTGTAAATTATAACTTATCTCACAGCTTTTGATTATTTATCAAATTATCAAAAAAAAAATTGCATTTTCTCTCTGTAAATTAGAATTAGTGAAATATTTATAAAAAAAAAATAAATTAATAAAAATTATGAATAAATAGAATGCAAAACCATTTTTCCGACTTAAAAGTAATCCAATTTTATAAACAACGAAAGTTTATCATATATTAATATGATATAGTGCGATGATATAATACTTATTTTCTTGATATATGTACAAAATTTCTACATGATTATTTTGAATAATGGTGGGTAAATCATAATGGAATATAAGATATTTACAATCATGGAAATATGTTGCTGTACATTGATCTTTTCTAGCATTAAAGTAAGTATATTTCAAATTAATTTATATACATACATATTTTACTTTTTATATTTGTATGTATATAATATTTCAATATTTTATATTTTTATGTATACAATTTCAATAAGTATTATTTTAGTTTTCTTATTTTCAATGCCTTGATTTAAATAGCATTATTGGTTGCGTTAAATTCCTTTTCAGTATAAAAGTACATTAGCAACATAAAATTATCAAAATTTATTATATTTTATTATTATAGGGTTGTAAATATATTTATATTACTTATATTTATATTATCTTATTTAAGATTACATATCATATTTTCTTAAACAATTAAAAAGTCAAATAGATTTTAATTATTATGTTAAATTATTAATTATAATATTTAGAATATAATAAATATTGTTAAAAAAATAAAATAAAATATAGATTAAGGTACAATTCCTAAAGTGATATTATTCTGTTATTGTGAAAATATGGTACAATCACTACTATGATATATGGGGTAACAATGTGATGAATGTCTTTCCATAGATTAAATTCATTTATCGCTAATAATTTTAATATTTTAATTTGCTATTATTTATAAATGTTTCAATAAAAGGTAATAATATGCACAAAATGATTACTTAGAGGTTTGAAGAAATAGAGATTAAATTATAAAATATATTTTTTATAACACTTACAATTATTATAAGTATAGTATAGATATATATTAATATTATTTCACATATTAATTAGATTATGGTGTTTAAAATTACAATTTAAAAATTAAAAAAACAACATAACTATGTCATAAACAATTTTAAAAGTTAAAATAGATCTTAATTGCTTAAATTTATTACTAATAATATTTGTAAGAATTTTTATTTTTGTCTGTCAATTTATGTGAGTTACCCATAGATTATATTAAGCTTGAAGACCTTCAAAATCACTTCGTCCTGGGCCATACCAGCCCTTAACATGGCTAGATTTTTTCCCATGAAATTTCAAATAGGTGACCTTCACATTATGAAGTGACCTAGTGGTACACCACATCACTCTCTATTTTGGGCATAAAAATTATTTATTTAAAAATAATAAAAAAATATAATATAATAGGTTCAAAGTATTGGAGAATGTGTTATTATTTGTTTAGCTGTGAATATATGTGGTAAACAATGAGACTCATTCGCTCTTTCACGACATCATTGTTAATGAATTTTAAAATAGTAGTATTTTAATTTACATATTATTTAAATTTCAAAACATAAAATTCATCTCAAAAAATTACATAACAATGATAATATGAAAATGTAATATTGTTTCCTCCAACTAAAACCAGTGTAGATCTATTTAACTCTAGATCTATCATACACCAAAAAAAATAAAATCTTTTGAACTACACACTTTCTTCTTATTCGATAATTAAAAAAATATACCTCAAAAAATTCAATCTCTGTACCTAATAAATTAGAGTTATATAAATCTAAACTAATATTAAATAATTACACTACACTAAATGGCGTTATCTAACCTACAAATCATTATATTAAAGTAACCTAAATAATTAGAAAATTTATATCCCTATACAATTTTAGGATTAGCTCGATAGGTGTTTCCTTTATTATTAAATTAAGTTTTACATTATTACAACAACATTTTTATTATATTAGATTTTACATTATTAGAATTCATTATATTAAATTATATAACATAAATGAATTAGATTATTTAAATTTTATATATATATGAATGATTAATTATGTATTGCAATTTTATACATAATAATATTAAATATATTGATTATTTGTAATTAATGATTAATATTTATAATTTTAAATATTTATTAATAAATAATAGTTAATTATTAAAAATAATTATATTATAAACTGGTATATGGAAGATTTATTTTCTATTATATATAATAAATATATTATCTTATTTATTATATATTATCATATTATATTTTTATTTGCAAATTAATTATATTATTTTAAAAAAGCATGTTATATCATTGTTGAGTTAATCATTAGAAATATCAGACTCGCTATATTTTAGTAGGAAACCAAAGTTGTTAGGAAACCAAAGTTGTTGGTTGATATAAGAATTTTACATAGAAAGCCAATAACAACTACTAAACAAAAGACAGTATAACATAAAATATCATACATGAACATAACCAGAACATAATAGACATATCAGTGATATGATGATGATAGTGGAGTTGGAATCTTCACACTCGAATCGGGTGGCAGTAAGGGCTTAAATTCACATTGGATGTCTCTCTTAATGTGAGCTAACCAAGTTTCTAATCTATCTAGAAAGCCTATTATTTCCACTAATTGTGTTGGATACCATTTAGAAATGAGATAATGTCGTTCATGTTTTTGCTTCAAGACTCATCCTAGTAGAGCTTTTAATTGTTAAAAAATTGTAACTGAATGCATATACCTGTTCCTTCTTCCCCTAGTAATAACAAGGTCGGGAAGCCAATGGGACACCTCCTTAAGAGTTCAAAATCAAAATACGCTTGTAGATCTCGTGCATCTTGCATCTTAATTATTTGAATATCCACTTGAGTGTTATATGGGGTTGATGAGTGATAATTAGTTGCATCCTCATATGCTTATGACTCAGCACATGAACAATTGAGCTGCCCACTTCCACCAGCCCCTCGATACCCATGAGCATTCTAGAGACGCATAATGACTACCATAGATGATATACCAACGTCATGTCGGAGCAGGAAACACCACTAATCCCATAGTCCACACCCTATCAGCCCCTCCTCTAGGCTCAATAGTAAAAATAAAAGCGTATGAGAAACTACCCCTCCCACTGTAATTTCCAACCGAGGTTGTTCCATCCTACTGCAAGAATGCCCACTCTGGCCAAACAATGTCTTATAAGTGTGCACTATAAACCCCCCTCACCTTATAGACCAAACACTAAGAGGGAAAATCAATAACCTTTGATGTTTAGAAGAAAAAAAAGTAGATGTATAGTACCTCTCCCCAGAAAAGAAAAAAAAAATTCCTCATTCAAGGAACATAAGACAACAATAGACCCCCACATAGACCACTTGAAGAGAGCGAAATCATGTTAGATACTATCAAAAGCAAAGAAAATTGCAGTACTAGGGAGGAGAAGGAAAATTACCCATTAAAATCCATAGTTGAGTTCCTAGAATGAGAAACTCCACACTAAACAACCCAATTACATCCATACCAACTCCTCTAGTCGACTAGCATATCAAATCAAAAAATCACTGCAAATTTTGAGTCAACGACTTTACAAGCTACTCCATCACCCTCCTAGCCATAATCTCCCAAACCAATGTCGAAAATAAAGTAGATGCAACCACTATGAACCGCGAACATCATGCCACCTCAAACATTCCAAATCTGACATATGTCTTCGCATCACCAAAGTCAAAGTTCTGACACAAAATTACATAAACATCCCCTATCACAACTCTAGAGGGGGAAGGAAAATCCCACCTATAAGAAAGAAACTGCACACTCAGGGTACATACTCCCTCCTTTCCCTGTAGACTAAAAATATGAAAAATCTAGAGTACTCTTTGTCATTACATGACAAAATTTACTTCACACATAACATGTTAAGAGGGAAACCATGACAACTTCTCTTAGTGATAGATAAAGTTGACCTCCCTACCGAATTCATTTGCCACATAGCCACCCACTCTTATCGAGGAATATTATCATATTGTATTAAAATAAATGTGTTAACTTTTTTATTTTTTTATTTTAACTATATTATCATAAATTTATTTTTTTTAAAATAATAATTCTCTTTATTTTCTACTTTTAGCTAAAATTATAACCCATTATAATATATTAATTTAAATTCAATAAATTATTATGTTAATATATTCTTACATTATTGAAGTTAATGGTTAGAGATTAATTTCAATCTAAAATAATATAATAACTTAAAACAATAAATTTGAATTTTTAATTACAATATATTGAAATATTTTTTCAATTTGTAATAAATTGTTACTTTTTTCAAAATTATTATTCTAAACTAAAACCTAAGCCAGTAAATATATTATATAAAATATCATGAGATTCTTGATTGAATTTTCCTAATTAACCTATGTTCACATTAGAAGTAAAGTATGATATATCTAATAGCTATAATTGTAATAGACAAAATTGACTTTGTATCATGTAACTAGTAGTTTAAAACATTATGAACATATTTAAATAACAAAGTATATATATTGAAATATTTTAATGTAAAATATTGTTAATGTTATTTATAATTTCTTCTTCTTTTTTATTGCTAATATTTTAGACAAAAAAAAAAAAAATTATTTTTTATTATACATTTTTATAAAACATGTCCATAATTTCATAGAGAATATTAAAAATTGTTTGCCACACAAAGTATAACGTTTACTAACATTGAAATTTTGATGCATTTAAATTAATTAAATGCCACTATTATTACCATTTAATCCTTCTCTACCTAATATTAAATTATTTAGGGAGAATGTAGGAAATGTAGAATTGTTGTACAAGTATAACATTTATTAACATTGATTGGTGTGTTTTAAATTACTTATCTTTTTTTATTTGAATACCCTATTTATCATTTTGTTTGTTCTTACCAGTATTTCTTTCAAACCTTTCATGAATATCACAATTGCAATCTAAATAATATAAAATATATGTAATTTTATCAATTGGTATAGAATTTCAAAATAATTATTTAATATAGAAACACCTTTTATAAATATGGGTCATCGTAAAAATGTGATGAATATAATTCTTCACTAGAACTTACTATTATTTGGTAACAACGAAAGAATAATAGGAATATAGTAGGACACAAATTAGATAGACTTGGTTATTAATTTTTTTTAATCAATTATATAAATAAAAAAGAATAAATTAGGATTATTAAAGAATAAATTAGGATTGAGACATGATGAATAAAATAAATCTCAAGTAATTAGGAATGACTAAACAATTAGAACAAAATTTTTGATGTTAGAATGTGACGAGCAAAAGTTAACTATGTAATGTGATGAAGAAAAATCACCATTGCATTGTGAGGAAAAAAATTGACGTTACAAATGACGAATATGTAATGAACAATAATTAACAACAAAATGTGAGGGATGAAAGTTGGAATGCAATGTGATGAACAAATATTGACAATAAAACGTGATGAATGAAATTCAAAATTACAATATGAAAAACAAATATCAATGTCATATTGGGAAAAAAAAGACCTAACTTCACAACATGATCAATAAAAATCAATGTCACAATTTAACGAACAAAAATTGACGAAACTTATGATGAATTAAAATCTGTAATGAAATGTAATGAACCAAATCTGACATCACAATGTGACAGAGAAAAGGATGATCCAACAATGTGATTAATAAATATTAATTTTGCAACGTCACTAAGAAAATTTGACATCATAATGAAAGAAACAAAAAACCATGTTGTGTGATGAATAGACACGTGTTGCAACAATGTGATGTCCATATCCCACTTTGGCAATGCCATGATGTGACAGTGACCACCCATCGTCAATCATGGCCAAACAAGGTCATACATAAACTTCATGGTCAAACATAGTCAACTATAACCCCATTGTCAACTATAGTCAACACATTCACATAGTCAACAAAGTTAACCATAGTCAAAATATTCAACTTAGCCTATCATAGTCAACATGGATATCATAGACAACATAGCCAAACATGGTCACAATGTCATAATGTCACAATGATTAGTGAAATCTACCATGGCCTAACATGGTAATATGTAGTTTTAATGGTCATACATGCTAAATTGAGGTAAGTCAACCACTCTTAATGTGGTTGATATAGATCAAATGATCGAGAATATTGAATATAGACAAACATGGTCAAAGTGTGATCAACCATAGACAACCATTGGCAACATGACATGGTTAATCATAGTCAAAATGGTCAACCATATTTATCTATAGTTAAATATTGAAAACCATGGCCAATCATGTTCACCATAGTCAACCATAGTAAAAAAACCTCAACCATGGTCTATCATGGTCAATAAGTTCAATTATTGTCAATTGTATTTAAACATGGCAAAACTAGCTCAATAACGGTTGATCATGACATCCACGGACATTGATGGTCAATATGATCAACCATATTAATCTATAATTAGACATTGACAACCATGGTCAACCATAGTTGATGATAGTCAATTACATTTAAAGAAGTTCATCCATAGTAAAAAGTGATCAAGGAGGTTAAACATGGATCACAAGTTCAACCATTGTCAACCATGGTCAAACTAACTCAACTATGGTCAACAATGGTTACCATGGTCAACCATATTTAACTATAAGTAACCATGATTAGCCTTTGTCACCCATAGTCAACAATGCTCAATCCTTGTCACATAAGGTTAATCCTCATCAGCCCTTATCAACTAGGGTCAATCATCATCAACCATTGTGAACAATAAACATCATCAACCATAGTAACTATAATCAACCCTTGTAAAAACTCATCAAACATAACATATTTAACCAAAGTGAATCTTGATCTAGAAATCCTCCACATAAATATTTACCAATTGATAACATAAATATTTACAAAGCGAATCCTGATGTAGCAATCCTCCATATATATTTTTACTTTTTTTTCTTAAATTGTTAATTTATATATCTTATTATGATAATTATTTAAAGATTAAAATTTCATGAATAATAATTTATAATATGTTAATTTGTAATTTTTTATAAAATTATTTAAATTTTAAATAATTTATATATTAATTTTGGCATTTTTATGGTAAAACATTTTTATAATGGGCAAATAACTTTTAGAAAAGAAAACAAACATATATATATTAACTCACTTACCCTAAAATTTCTGTTTTCTCCCATGTTTGGTTTTGGAGTGAGATAAGTTCTCCAAACGCACGTGAATACTTCATCAAAATATTTGGGAAAGAATCTACAATGTTTGGTTTGGGATGAGATGTATATATATGTGTATTTTATGGGTAGCATGGGGTAAGGTAAAGTCCGATTAGGAGACCGTATAAACGAATTGACTTTATACTAGCGCATAATATAATCTTGAGAATGTGATCAATAGTAACTGCAATATAAGAAGTACAAATATCTAAATGTATTCTGGAATAAAGAACAGCACTTCAGTTCAGTCTATGTTGGAATATAATCTTGAGAAACTGATCAATACTTACAGAGTTTACTTTTGGAAACGGACAGGTCTCTATAGAGAGCAAAAGCAGGATGAAAAGTGGCGCACATCACATGAGAGTCCTGGGGGATGGGAGATGTAAGCGTACTTAAAATGCATGGTTTCGATAGTCAATAGCAGATTAACTTATTCTTGGGGATACATTCCGTTTCTGGGAAATATATTCTGTCCTGGAGCCAAAATGGCGTACGGATCGAACAGCCTCTTTCTATCTAAAAATCGCTGCCAGCGCGGTTCTCCGAAATGCTTCTCCCATTCTCTTTGAGTTTCATGACGACCAAGATATTGTGCCACATCGATATCATTTGCTTTACAATCCTCAAGAATAGCGTTATTCTGATCCAGGACAGAGGAGAGAGGACGGCCCTCTGGAAACGGTTTGTTGAAACGGAGGAGGGATACCACGTAAAAGATGTCCTCGTCGGGAATAACAGCGGACGTGCGAGGATCCCACCTGGACAAACATACATTTTATAATGAGCTTAGAACACGACATATATAAAACTTACAAGCTTCACCGAATTTTGGTTGTCTGAAACTTACAAACTTCTCTTCGTAGGATATAGGAGAATTAATCCATCCACTCCTTTGATAAGTCTATTTTTAAAGATTTTGCAATCAAATTCTACCATTCTGCTCTTTGGGACGAAGAGATTGAACCACGCATGAGGCGTGTACCACGCACCGCTTTCTCTCTTTGCTACTTCTTCGGCGTGGACACGGTAGAGAAAATCGAAATATGAATGGTCGGCACTAAATTGCAAGCCCTTAATGAAGCCAAGTTTGGAAAGCAGGGATTCGATTATCTGCACGCCGTCAGCTAATTATGATAAGCAATTAACATATGCCATAAAAAGTAGTGTACATGCTTTATGTCATGAATTTAAAGGAACGGGGAATACATGAAGTGGAAGATTTGCCAGACAGGAACCTTATCGATGTCCATTCCAGGATCGTAGTATTGGGCAACCTCAATAGCGTACAGTAGCGGACCCGTTGTGGAAGGAATAAGGGAAGCATCGAAGGATTGATGAGACGGAAGATGTATGGACGGCCAGCCATTGAGTGAATCATTTCCGTTAAGTACAACAAAACCTTCGATGTAATCGAATGTCTGATCAGGTGGGAGAGAAATGAGAAGCTCCTGGTCGTGCATGAAGTCCTGTAGTTTCGAATAGATCAACCTTATGACTCTCGCCTGGACAAACCACATCACATCACTCGAGATTAGCATAGCGAAGAATTGTTCCTCCCCTCACACATGTATTCTTAAAGTTTTGATAAATTCTACTTACACCCATATATATACGATTCAAACAAGGTATATAAGATTGAAATGAGGTTAGTGTAAAGACACCAAGGTATAGTGAAATCATTGGGAGATGGATCAAAATGTTGCATTGTAAAACATTAATAATATTAAAAATATTGTTACTTCTAAGTTCAAAGAAAAGATGTGGTGTGAGAAAAGAAAATTAAAATATTATAAGGAGGTCATCAACCAAAGTACAATCATATTAGATTTCAGTTTCATCATCATTGTTGCAATAATGATTTTCTTAGCCTTTCAAACTCTCAAAATTATAGTGAACTTGGGACTTTTCCCTAAAAACTCATAAGAATAAAATATTTAATTAGTTTTTTTTAGGTCTAATAAAAAAATGGATCAAATATTTCTTCCTACACTTACAAAATATTTTATATAGATTTTAATTAATATAACATTTGTATTAATATATAAGAGTGTCTTTAAATAAATTTAAAAAAATAATTAAGAAAATAAAATAAAATTGGAAAAAAAAATTTAAAGAAAACTATATACTAGGTAAAATAGTAAATGGAATATAAGATATATACTATGTAAAATGAAAGGTTTTATGATTGAAGAATAACTTAACATTTATATGCAGAGAATTATTATTATAAAATTAATAATTATTAGTTAATTTTAATTAAAAAAATATATAAAAGTTTAAAATATATAATATAAATAAGGGCAGCTTTATTTTAATTAATAGATGGAATATTTATTTTATTAGAATTTAGGGATATAATTTCAAGCGTGCTGAAAAAAATTCACAAGCGTTGTGATTTTGTAAATTAAATAATTTTTAAATTTGAAATTAAAAAAAAAATTAAAATTACTCAGTTTTAGTTAAAATTGATGAAAATCATATAAATAAAAATTATTTTATCTATTAATTAATAATTATATATTTATGTTTTAATGGTGAATTAACAATTTATTCAAATAATTTGAAAAAAATCTAAAATTACAACATATTTGGAATCCAAAGCCTTGTCTTCCCCTCAGTTCAGTCCCAAACTTTGGAAGAGGTTCCTTGATGATAATTTCATCAAGTGGCCTCATGGTCGGGAGAAGTGGGATTTATTCCTCCAACATATAAATAATCTATCTAGCTCCATTAAGTTCACTATGGAGACTGAACATGATGGCTCACCAAAGAAAATGATAGTTGTTTCGCCCACCAGGTCTTTCAAAAGAAAACTCATACAGAGCAATTCCTTCATGCTAACTCCCATCGTTTTCTTGCTCAAAAGATTGGTGTTCTCAACACTTTCATCACTTGTCTCAACACTTTCATCACTTGTCCTCTTAGGGTCTCCGATAAAGATAATTTGGAAGATGACAAAACCCATCTACTTAAGGTTTTTAAGAACAATCTTTATAGTTGGTCCCAAGGTCTCAGAGCATTCTTGAATGCAAGCAAAGGTCCAAAATTAAGAAAAGGTCAAAGAGAATTGGTTACCAATGTCCAACTTCCCTTTATCCAAGGTACCATTAATAAAATTGCTCGGATTTCCCTTTATCCTAGGTACCATCGATAAGATTGCTCACATTTTAATGAAGCACAAGATCTCTTCAATTTTTAGACCCCTGAACATTATTCGTAGCTCCCTTGGATCCATAAAAGACCTATTGGATCCAAAAGACATGAAAAACATTTATTTAATCCCATGTTCCTGTGTGAACCCCTATATTGGAGAAACAAACAACTCTATAAATCAAAGAATTCATGAGCATGTAGCTGACATTAGACATTATAGGACCTCCTCCTCAGCTTTAGCGGAACATGCTAACAAAACTAAACACCAAGTTTGTTTAGAATATTCTTGTGTTATTGCAAGGATTGACCACTTTCATTACTGAAAAGGAAGGCTATCAAACTTGAAAAAAGGTCTTTCACATTGAATAGGGATGATATGTAAAAAATTAGCACTTGTTGGATCTAGTCCATTTTGGATCTCGTCCCTTTTTCCCTAAGCTGGTACACTTCCCCTTCTCCTTTATTTCTTAGTGCTCATCTCCCTTTTCTCCCTTTTTTTATAAATATTTATGAATTATTTTTATTATTTTCTTATTTATTTTTTATTTATTATATATTATATATATCTATATCTATATCTATATCTATATATATATATATATATATATATATATATATTATATATATATTATATTATAATTTATTTTATTATTATTACTTTACTATTATTATTATTTATTTTTAATTATTCTATATTTTTTAACCCTTTTATTTCTTTATTGTTTTCCAAATTATTGTTTTTATTTGGTTATTATTCAAATCAAAGTAATATTTTTGAAAAATTATTATTATTAATAACATATTAGTGTTACAATATTATTTATTAAGACTAAATTAAGTAATTTATTTGTTTAAAATAAATAAATAAATAAAATTTGATATTTATATTGATTTTGTTATATATTTATATAATTTTGCAGGCCTGAAGAAGTGGGATTGAAACTAGTTTGAAAATTTATTAAAATAATAATAACATATTAGTGTACATATTATTTATAAGACTAAATTAAGTAATTTATTTATTATAAAATAAATAAATAAATAAAATTTAACATTTATATTGATTTTCTTGTATTATTTATATACATTCATTTTAGTGTCAGTCATCACTTCCAACTTCCGGAGAGGTCACCCATCCTAGATCGCCTCTAGCTCAAGTGCTCTTAACTGTCGAATTTCCCCACAATCAAGCCCACTTAGCTTGCTAACCCATTCGCAAAACCTTAGCAAGTATTTTGCCTCATGAACCATCCAAGTAGAGTTCCCTTCACTCTTCTGAATTTAAACATTGAGGGGTTTTCACAGTGCATTATATTACATATCATTTTTTGGGGTTCAACTATGTTAAGTAAGTCACTCATCTATGACCATTTCCGTGAGAGGCAGTTGTAACTGACTAATTTAGCATGATTTTTCGGTTTTCACAGTGCATTATATTACATATCATTTTTTGGGATTAAACTACTTTAAGTAAGTCATTCATCAATGACCATTTCCATGAGAGGTAGTCATAACTGATTAATTTCTCATGATTTTTGAATAGTTCACTTAATACTCATTACATCCGTTGATTCTCACAGGGATGAAGAAATGGGATTGAAACTAGTGAAATGAATCACATAACATCAATCATCATTTGAAATGAATCACATAACATCAATCATCATTTCCGGGAATAACAATATTATTAATTTGTTCATACATATTTATTTATAAATATATTAATGACATTATTTTTAATGATAGCCCACTGAAAAAAACAATGTGAAACATGAAATATTATGAAACTGAAATAAAAGTATACTTAAATAATTAATTAATAATGTTTTTTAATATAAAAAAAATTAGTAAATTTATTAATAAATGAATTTATGTTAATATTATTTTTTATAATTATATAATTTTTAAATATAAATTAAAATGATAATAGCGATTAAAATAAATAAATAAATAAAAACATTTTTAATTAAATTTAACTCTGGATGGGGTGTTACATGTACAAAAGGGTGTGGGAAGGGGTGGTACAGTGTTGGGCAGGAAGTTTCCATCTCACCTGGCCATACAACCAGGGATGTGGTAGCATGTCCCTATGGAGCGTTCTCAATATTAGCACAAGGGAACTCTCATTTTCCAACTATAAACCATCCTCATTAGCCACCCTTGCAACACTCACTCTAGTCACAGCCAACTTGAATGAAACCTAATATTCTAGTCTATACATTGGTGCCACTCTTGTGTGGGTGATTATTCTTTGTAAATGCCAAGCATGGAACTCATGACCTCGGTCCTAGCACTCCATAGTTTTAACATTACGAGTCGTCATAAAATACGTATCCATGGGCATTACACAGCATTTACAATTGTGAATTATACCTTGGGTGTTATGCTAGTTCATCTCTCCATCAAACAAGAGAGATCCCTAGGTGAAGGGTAGCTAGAATAGGTGTATTCATGTGAGTCTAGCATGGAGAGTTCTCCCACATCTAACTTCCAAAGTAGCTCTAAAAAGAAATATTACCAAATTGCTTAAGAGCTCTACTCCATAAAGTTGTTAGCTTTCCTTCTAAAACTCATTGGGCACTTCATTTTCCTTAAGAATGTGACTCTATGTGTGGAATTTTATAGTAATTTTTTACTTTGATTGAAGCATCTCACCGCCACGAAGTAGCTACGTACATGTTGGACAACTTCCCTCTAAAGCATAGTCATCCCTCTCACTCAGTTCTTTAATTGGATTTTTACTCATCATGTTATCATCTACTATGCCAACCTTCATAATCATCCAGTCTTGTTAATTCACTAATCCTATGATTGTAGTGTCACTAGAATACTCATTCCCTCAGTAGTTCCCATTTTCTTGTAGAACATCTGTCGACTACTCCTTACTTTGTTGGTCCTACTCCCATCTCTCTACCTTGTCATCGACCTCAATCTTACATCTGGAATACACTCATGGCTTTTTCTTTCTTACCTAGATCTCCTAACCATGTGCCTTTGTCTACTCCTTAGCACTCACACCCTGTTCCTTGGCCTTTTCTCCATCCTTGTGCATATATAATGCCTCTTCAATGTGCCTAGGTCAATGCAAAGCAGTGTATAAATAGGAACAAGCTAACTAAGGAAAATCAATTATTGGAGGAAAGAACTGCTCGATTTAGAAATATTACCCCAAGCTCCATTTAGGATGAGCTCACCAATGTCAACAGATAGGGGAACTCCCAATGACACCACCTCTCGAATACTAAGGTTTTAGCTAAACCGAATGATTGGGTGTTGGACATTGGGCATCCACATGGGTTCTTCAATCAATACATGCTCACAGTGGACCTGTATTTCCATATGAAACTCCCCTAGGGAAAAGTTCTCTTAGATTAGCATGGATATAGAGCAGAACTAATCAACTCAATGGAGCACTTGCATTGGCACATGAAGGACATAGATCAACAACTAGATCACATTGAGCAGCACCTTGGCAACCCTCCCGCAATTGGTAGCACATTAGGTTCTAACAAAGATCTTGTCTAGGTTGCATACCGATTCAAACCCTTCTACTTACTCTCTTGTCATTTATTTGTCTTTTAAATATATTGTTTCATGAGTTTGCTTTCACGGTTGTGAAGGTTAGTATTTTAGTTTATGTATGGTAAACTTTTAACTTACATGCACCTCAATGTCTTCTCTCTCTCCAAGGAGAGTGAATTTTTGGATATGGTTGTGTTTCTCCTAGGCATTTTAATATTCTCATTATTTTCATGTAATCTCTTGTTTAGAAGGAACTACAGAATTTTACTCCAAAAAAAAATTAGTATAATGAATTTGATTTTTTCGAGGGAATCAGTAACTTGGCTAACCTTGACAAGAGGTACATTCCAAATTCTATCACTATAACTCATAGGTGAGTACCCCATCTCGGTCCAAAGGAATTGAACATGAGACCTTATACTCACATTTACTATACATTTATATATAATATTATGGAAAAGAGAATAATTTAATAATTATATCTAAAATAAAAATTACCATTAGACTCAGTCTTGTTGTAGACTTGAAACATTGACACAAAAATGGCTAATGTGATTCATATTAAGAATACTCATCATTCTCACGATTGTCATCACAAAAATAATCTTGTTGTACACTTGAAAAGTTCACAAAAAATGACTACTATGATTCATATTTTGAATACTTATCATTCTCAATATTCTCATCACACAAATATTCAAACACTCAAAAATTACTATTTAAAATATTAACAATTTAAAGTAAACTTTAATTAAATAGAGAAATATAAATTATAAAATTAAATATTAAATATTAAATATAATTAATAATACTTTACGAAATTCAAACCCAATCTATTTATTTATTTAAATGAAATTACCAAAATTTTGATTTAAATTTTAATTATTAATATTATATAAAATTAAATGGAAGATGTTCATTAAAGAAAATATAATAATAAAATAAATTATTCTTTATGGACTAGTGTTTGAGACCTAACTTTGTGTAATTAAGAATAATTGTTGCTAACATTAATACGTACTAAATTAATTTATTTATCAATAAAAATAATATATTGAATAGTATTAAAATGTTTATTGGACACTTATTATTTATTTATTAATAGTTTTAAAATAAATATAATAATTATTAAAATTAAATAAAAATTATTAAATATAAATTAAAAATTATATATCACATTTAAAATAATACATAATAGTTAATTTTATATATATTATATTAATATATTATATAGATAATTGATATAAAATATAATATTTTAATTGAAGAACAAATTATCTAAAACTTTCTTCACATCTTATCAATGTTCCATAGGAAGCTAATCAATCTTCTCATAGGATCTAGTCAAATCTTACTATTAATTAATAGAAATCTAGTTTGTCATTACTATATATATATTGAATCTTATTGTTAAATATTCGTATTTAAAATAAAAAAACTCAATATGAAAAAAAATTCCTGAGAGATCAAATCAAATCTCACTCATCCATTGTATAAAAACAACCAGTCACATCCACAAAGGAGACATAACATACTAAGATTCAAAAATATTAAATAGGATTTGGCTAGCCACTGTAGATCAGAATTTAAGGATTTTTTCAATCACGACTTTACATTCACTAAGATATTATTATTCACATAATTAAAGTATTTAAATATATATTTAGTGGAAAACAAATTTAGTTGCGGTAATAGAATAAGAACATTAAATAGGATTTGGCTAGACACTGTAAAATTTGTAAAATTTATTAGATGTAAGGTATAAGACAAGTAGATCAGAATTTAGGAAATTTTCGATGACGACTTTACATTTAATACAGACAATCTTATTCACATGATTAAATTATTTAAATATATATTTAGTGGAGAACGAAATTTAGTAGTTTTTTTTTTTCTTTTAATTTTTATAAAATATATTCTAATATTTGAAAATGTATTTTTTAATATATAAATAGATTTTACAATTTTGAAAATCTCATAACATTTAATATATATATAATTATAACAAATTAAGTATGCCGATTTCACAAATCTTATAGCAACTTAAGTATGCCTTTTAACAAATTTGTGATTTGATTTAGGTTAAAATTCATGGGAAAACATATTGAAAAAAAGGGAAAATACTTTTAAATTATGGTTAGCCACAATGTTTGGTAAAGGTTAGTTTATTTCAAATATACAAATAAATGGATTTTGATTGATTGAAAAAATTTTGGAGGTATTTTGTTTAAATAGTTTTAAGAAATCAAGCGTGTTATTTTAATAAGTTTCGGTGATATTTAAAGTAAAATTTATGAGAAAATACTCCAGAAAAAGAAAAAAACTATAGAATATTTAAAGTGAATGTTGAATGTTTAGAAAAAGTGATGTTTATTTTTTCAAGATTTTTTCTTTTTGATTTAGATTATCTAATACATATTTATGTTATATTTTTCTCTTCAAAATATATTTTTGAATGTATAAATGAATCCAAAGGATTCAAAAACCCCATTTAAATATGATGTGTGTTGAACTTATTTAATCCCCAATTTTTTGATTTTGTGTAAACTTTATCACAAGATATGCTAAAAAAGGGAGAAAGCATAGAGCATTTGGATTATGCTTTAAAAATAATCTGACTTTTTCACTAATGCAGATATTTGTGAGGTTGTTATTTTTATTTTCTTAAAATGCAATGCAATTCTTGGTGAGGTTCTTATTTGTATTTTCTTAAAATGTAATACAATTCTTAGTGAGGTTGTTATTTTTATTTCTTAAAATGCAATTTTGATTAGAGCTTCTAAAAAACCTTGAACAACTTGGAGTCTATTGATATGAAAATTGAAATAAGTTATTTCAACCATTTTTGTTTAGATTTTGAAAAGAGTTCATATGTAGTAAAGTGAAAAAAGTGTAAAACATTTAAATGTTATACATTTTCTTGCTTCTTCAAATATACAATTATGGGATGTGATTATTATTTTTCAGGGTTAGATTTTTCTTTTGAAAAATAAAGAAGAATTCAATTTATATAAACTTAACAACTTATATGTTTTGTTCCAACAATTTTGAAAAAATTTGGACTAGGTTTTATGGAGTGTATAAGTTTAGCTATTCTACTCCTTTGTTTTATCATAGAAATCTATTGATAAAATTCATGATGATGTTATTTTTAGTTTTTTGAAAGACATTTTTTTGATTCATAAATAGATTTAAGAGAGTTTGAAAACTACAAGGAATAATCTAATTATCCTAAATTTTTTCCCTTTTCTAATCATATTTTTCATCATGATGTTATTTTTAGTTTTTTGAAATACATTTTTCGATTTATAAATAGATTTAAGAGAATTTGAAAATCACAAGGAACAATTTAATTATCCTAAAAATTTTTAGTCTTATAATCATATTTTTCAATGCAAAACTTTTATTAATTGGATCGTGCACTTATGTTTTATAGATTTAACAACTAAAGTTACTATATCCAACATATTTAACCCAATTAAAAATAAATATATATATATAATATTATATAATATTTCGAAATTCAAATCAACAATTTAACCAACATATATTTGGCATTATATTAATTGGTTGGTTCAGGGGCATATTTTTTGTGATCATTTACCATGATTTTGTTTAAAATTGGTAAAGGATAGTTTTGAATGTTTTTATCTGTTACAAGAGGTAATTTTAATGTATATATATAATTATAATTAATTAAAATAAAAGTTTTCATAAATAAGATCTAAAGCCATTAAATTGTTGTTGTTTTTTTTCCTTATAAAGTTTTGAATTCATTTTTAATATTTAAGAATGAATTTGTAAAACAAAAATAAAAAACTTAATAAAAAAATTTCCATCCATAAAAAGGACAAAACCCTGAATATATTGAATTCATCTTTTTGTAAAACATATATATATTATAACTTACTATCCAACATTTAACCAATTAGAAGTATATTAAAAAAGAAAAATATTTTAACAATTCAAATCTAACAATTTAAACAAACTTATATATATAATGCTACAAAAGAGAATTCAATTATATTTCGAGGTTTTTGTCTTTTTCATAAATGATTTTTTTAATAAGTTTATTTGTTATTACACCATTCATTCTTAAATATAAAAATGAATTCAAACTTCTATAAAGGGAAAAAGAAATCAACAATTTATTCTTTAGATTTATTTATTAAAGGCCTATTATTTTAATTAAATTTTAAAACTATTTAATGATATAAAAAAATTAAGATATTCTATGCATGAAAAAAACAAAACCATGGAATATATTGAATTCATTTTTTTAAACATATTTTAAATGCTCTACATTTTTGTCATATATATTTCAGTTACTATTCCAACCAATTTAACCCAATTAATATATCAAAAATATGTTCAAAATTCAATTCCAACAACTTTAAAACCGATTTAACCCAATTAAAATATATAAAAAAGAAGAGAGAAAATATGTTCAAAATTCAAATCCAACAACTTTAACTAACATATATATATATATGCTTTGCAAAAGATGAATTCAGTATATTCCAGGTTTTGTCTTTTCATGAATGAAATTTTTTTTATTGAGCTTTTTTTATTTTTTTATTACAATTCATGTATTAAATATAAAAATGAATTCAAAACTTTATAAAGGAAAAGAAAAAATTATGCTTTTTGATTTATTTATCAAAACCTATTATTTTAAATAATTTTAAAAATATTTATTAAAAAAATTAAAAATTAAAACTACCTCTCGTAAAAGATAAAATCATTAAAACTACCCTTTAGCCAAATTTTGGTCAAAATCATGGTGTGATCGCAAAAAATATGCCCCTCGAACCAGCAAATTAATTTAATGCCATGACTATCATAGCTAAATGATTTTACCTAAATAAATTGGTTGTTGACAATGCAGCCGCTATGCCATGATTTTAGGTGATAGAGAAAGATGGCATGGTGAAAGTTTAGGTAGATTTCGTTTTGTAGAGACAAACAGAGATCGCGGGATTAAATAACTACCCTCAGCATGGATGCTAGCTACCAATATTTTCTACAGCTATAAATATATCCAGGAAACTAATATAGTAGCGAATAATTCCCAGAATACATAACTGTTATACCGAGTCATCAAACATATAAGCAGTTTTGATCTGGAAAATGCAATAGTTGACAAAATGTTCAGCGACCACAATCTTAACATTTTCAACGGGGAAAAGATGGTGATTATTCATACCCTTTTCGGAGTACGTTGAAGAATAATTCTTGCTTTAGTAATGATTCCCAATTGTCCTAATCCTCCAAGTGCACCAAAGTAGAGATCGGGCTGCTTCTCTTCACTACACGTTATGATTTCTCCTTTACCTGTAATGTCATATAACGTCAACGCACTTGAACTTGCAGGTAAAATAAAGCAGCTAAAATACATTCTATAGGTTTCATCTTCAAAAAATTCAACCGAAGGGGATCAAATTTTTAATTATCAAGCGGCAATTCAGATACTGCCCACTTCATTCGGCCAAAAGATAATCTGATTTATCAAAAAAAAATATTATATTGGCTATTTAAATATATCACGAATATATATATATATTAAATTTGTTTATAAATAAGTTTCATCTCTTTGGATAAACCACTATATCCAAGATTTCATGGCATGGTTTGATATCAAATAAAAGGAAATAATATTTGTAAATATAATTAATTTTTGGCAAAATCACATAACAAATTTTTTGTCCACCCTTTTTGAACCAACTAGTGTGGTTCATCATACAAGTTGAAGATCCAATATGAGCGATGCAATAAATAGGGACAGCAGGCCATTCCAACAGCTAAAATTGACAGGGTAACGACTAACTGGACCCTTCAATTTTAGCTGTTGGAATGGCTTGCTGTCCCTATTTATTGCATCGCTCATATTGGATCTTCAACTTGTCATATTGGATCTTCAACTTGTCCTCACAATGAACCACACTAGTTGGTTCCAGACTCATAGACAAATGATTTGTTATGTGATTTTGCCGAAATTATTCTCTAAACAAGATTATGGATCACAGAAGTCTAAATTCCTTAATAATTAATTTTTTATAAATATTCAATAAAAACAAAATTGTCTTAATTCGATTCAGTTATATAAATCTTTAATTTTTCTATTTTCTCTAAATATTTAATAAACTAAGCATTTTGAGTTCTAATTGGATTCAGATCTGTAAAACTGAGAAATTATTATTTTTTATTTAAAATTTAATTTTTATAAATAAAATAATGAATTTTATTATAATGACCTAAAAAATTATTTAATATAATAGATTTTTAAAAATAAACTCAAATTTCTAGTTATATTGTTGAATATAAAAAAAATAATTAATGGTAATATATATAGAGAAAGGAATTGTTAAAATACTATGATCAAAATTTTGAAGAATAATTAATAAGACATATATATATAGCAGCAAGACTTATCATCATAACAAATACGTAGAAAAAAAGGAATGGCCAGAATACAAAAACATATATAATATTAACCTAATCCTGAAATATAATTAATCGTATATATATAATATTTTGAGGCAATAGCAGCAAGACCTATCATCAGAACAAATATGTAGAGAGAGGAATTGCGAGAATACTGAAACATTTATAATATTAACATGATCCTCAACTGATTTAATAAAAAACTAAAATAGGTCAACATTGCAATCAAAGATTTGAAGTTAGTTTCATGAGAACCTGTAACAATTTCTAGCTGCAAGACATTGCTAATTTGCGGACCAAATCGAAATGTCTGGCCACTTATCCCAGCATTAGACAGAGTCCTGCCAATGGAAAGATCAAGATAGTCAGTCCATGAGCGAGGAGAAAGTCCTACGCCCACTGTATCCCTCAGCACATCAACCCAAAGCTCACCTGACATTGCATCAACATAGGGAGCATCTGTGTTATTTTCTTGAACTATACTGATTCCTTTGAGTGAAGCCATGTTCACCACAATTCCATTCAATGCCATAGCCTGCCCACCGATGGAGTGGCCATTACCTCTGGCAGCTACTGTTAAATTGGGAGACGTAGCTGCTATTCTCATCAACTTACTGATATCCTCCGCTGAAGATGGAGTGAGAACAGCAGCGGGTTTGTTGTGATATATACCTCCAAAATCACTCGATGCCTCTTCTATCGAAGGTCCCTCGAAGATTATAGCACCCTCGAATTCTGCTGCTGCAAGCCGTTGGCATACTTGGTTATCGAGGTGGCCAGAGATAATACAATTTCCATACGTATCATCCACTCCTATTTGCTTGTCAAGTTCGCCGGAGATCATACAAACTCCATATGTATCATCGCCTCTTAATCTCCTCAATGAAGCTATAAAAAAAAACACGACCAGCCATCTCATCTTCATCTTCATCCGTTGTGATATTGTTCACAGCACAAGTATCAGAAGTATTATTGAAAATTGTTGCTAACGTTTAATAGAGATATGCCTTTCTTATCGCACTGCTCCAAGTTTAATAGAAATGCGCGATTTATATCTCAACAGATCCTTGCTGGGATTTACTGTCATCAGCAGATCCTTGCTGGACTAATTCAACTAGATTTTGAGTACATCGAAATGCAAAGCTAACGTGCACAACTAAATAATATTATTTTTGTTTAGATAGATCCCAATAAGATATCAGTTGATTTTCTTTGGACAACCCAATAAGATATCATTTGATTTTCTGTGGACAAGCCCAATAAGATACTCAATTAGAGAAGTGTTCGAATTTGAAAAGGTATCAATTGATTTTCTTTCGACAATGCCAATAAGATGTTCAATTTGAGAAGTGTTCGAATTCGAAAAGCTTCTGTACCAGTGGCGTGGATTCGAAAATCGCGTTCTTCATCTGTTTGGACATATAAGATCGTTGACTGCGTTTTTGTTTTTTTAATAATTTTATTTGATAATGAAGTAAATTAATCGACCTGCAGCCAATCTGGAAGTAGTGCGTTAAATTTGTATTAATTTTTGCCCTGTCACTGAAGCCGTCCAATGATTTAACAAATCAAATATTTGAGCGATTTGGAATTTGATGTTAAATTTGTATTAATTTTTGCCCTGTCACTGAAGCCGTCCAATGATTTAACAAATCAAATATTTGAGCGATTTGGAATTTGATAGATTTCCGGAAGATTTGGGCCCATTTAAATTTTGACAGTGAAATAAATCAACTAATCCTCACTAAAGCAATTAACCTGCCATGTGTAGATTTGTTTTTTCTTTCCAGGATTTTGGTCTTAAAATTATATAATATTATAATTTAAATAAATTTTTTTGTTTGTGTTGTATGTGATCTTTTAGGTTTTAGGTTTACTGGTGTATAATGAAACATTGAAATATTTTTTTGGTTAAGTTATATATGATTTTCTAAGGTTGACTTTTGTTACACTAGTTTTTAGTTGGCTGGATCTTTTAGCATGTCTTCTCTCATTAGTATAGGGCACAACCACCCCATGAGGTATGAGGTTTGATCGTGGGTTGCCTTTGTCACAAGGTTTATCCTCGAGTTGACTTGAGGACAGTCCATCCTCAACATGTTGTGCTAGTAAGACTTAACAATAATTAAACAAGGTTTGTCCTCGGGTTGAGTTGCGGACAAAGTCCATCCTCAACATGTTGTGCTAGTAAGACTTACAATAATTAATAAATTAAAAACATAAAGTGAACATTAATTTCAAAAAAAACTCGAAAATTTTTTTAATATATATTTAATAAATTTAAATTTTTAAAATTGAAATTTTAAATATATTTTATTTTTTAATTTAAAATTTTGATAAATTCTTTAAGACTATTTTTAAGTGGACTATAAAAATATCAAAAGGAAATTTTTTTAAAAATTAATAAATCTATTTTATCCCATTAAAATTATGCTAAATATTTCCGATATTTAATAATTTATAATAAAACAAAATCTCTCCAAAATTATCATAAAATTTAACTATAATTTTACTAAAAAGAGAACCACTTTCTACGATTACTAATCACCTTATCAAATGGTACTGCTGCTTTCACATTCCTGAAAAGTAGTATTTCCAATATTGAAATTAATTTATAATAAAACAAAATCTCTCCAAAATTATCATAAAATTTAACTATAATTTTACTAAAAAGAGAACCAGTTTCTACACTTACTAATCACCTTATCAAATGGTACTTGTGCTTTTACATTCCTGAAAAATGGCACTGACGATAGTTTGGTGGGGCTAAAAAGGTACCCCCATGCCTACCTATCTTATTACCATGCAAGTTGATATTCCACTTTGTTATAAGACATTCAAAGAAATTAAATTGCTTAATTTTTCAAGAAATTTTGTTAGAATTAAATGTTGAATGTGTTAAAAATAATTAAATAACGTAATTATCAGTTTATTTTATGGTATTTCCAGATTTAAAGATTAGAAAATAATTGTGAAATAATAAAAATAATTTGTATTCAGATAATTGATAACTATACATTAAAGAGAATTTAGCTATATAATTGAAAAAGGAAAATTTAACATTTAAAATATTTAATTAAATAAAAATGCGTTTAATTCAGATCTGGTTTTATAAGATCTATTGATTTTGTATATACATATCCTGATTTGATGTGTGTTTCATTCTCGGTGTGGGAGTTTGTTGCGCAGAGTGAGAAGACTACGCATCATTTTTCCAATGGGTATTGGTCGGTCAACGTGAGTAAATTTTATTTTAAATAAAATGCTTTAGTTTATATAACAATATAGCAATTATATAGTAGTGTTAAATTTAAATTATATTTTCGGAAATTGTGAGTGAGATCGAAGAAAATTTAGTGAGACATGCAATTTCTCAAGGAAAATTTTCTCCCAAGAATGTGTGAAAAAAATTAATGTTTTTTATTCTTAGAATAAGAAATAAAGCCTATTGATGTTTATTTGGCCAAATTATAAACAAAGTTTAGAGTATATTTAAAAAAAAAATCAAGTTATTATAGAACAATACAAACAACCATACCAAAAAAGCTATGCAAATGATGCAAAGCTAACGTGAAAATTGACGCCAATGATGCAAACCTAACATCAAATTGTATCAAGGTGGGGTTTCGTTAAAGAAAACTACCATTCTAAAGAAGAACTATTGATATAATAACTATTATGGTATGTTTCAATGTTATGCTTATGAATTTAGGAAACAAAAAATAGTGACATCTTCGTTGTTAGAAAAATATATGTAAATGAAACTTCAAAAATGTAATGTTATTTTTTCAAATGTATACCAATTGAAATAAATAATTTTAATACATGGTTAATAGAATTAGAAGCATCCTATGTATTTTATTAGAAATTGTTTTAAAACCTTTCCTAATAAAAACCAATGTATATAAAAATTCTCTTTAGTTGAGGGTAGATTTCATTAAATAAAAAGATGTGGTATTGTATGTGTAATTTTTTCAAATGATCATAGGAAAAAATAAAAATATAATGTATGTGCAAGGCATTAAAAAAAATAATCTTATTTTTAATGATCATAGATTAAAAATGGAAATTATAATTTTTCAAGCCACGTTTTTTATAGTGGGAGTCAAAGTTAGAGGCTTTTTCAAATTTGATATTATTGTTGAGACTCATTAATATTTTTTATTTACAAGTATTTTGATAAAATATATATAAATCTTATGTTATAGAGATTTAAATATCAAAGATATAGATTTTAATTTAAGAAAATAAATGATGAATAGTCTCCCAATTTTTTGAAATGAGCATGTTGAATGTGATAGCTTCTTGCTAGGAAAAAAACCATAAAAATGACTTTATAGGACAAATAAATAGAAAATATATTTTCTTATGTTAGTGCATATTGATGTGTATGGGAAAATGGTAACTAAAAAACTTGTGGAGCTTCTTAATTTTTATATTTGTTGATGATATAGCTAAGCTCACATGAGTTTATTTCTAAAGAAAGGAAAATGATGTTCTTAAAATTTTGGTTGAAAAATAAACAGATATAAATATCAAGATTTTTTCGTTAAACAAAGGAAAAGAATACACTTCAAAATAATTATTAAAATACTACAAAGATAATGGAATTAAAAAGCAATTCATAATCCCATGTACTTCTCAGCAAAATCGTGTGGCTAAGCTAAGGAATAAGACAATAATATGGTGTGCTAGAAGCATACTCAAAATTAAGAGTCTCTAATATTTTATCGATCAAGGCTATAACTACAAATGCATATTTACTAAACAAAAGTCCAAGAAAGCTTTTAGACCATAAAACTTCTTATGGAGAATTTAATGATATAAACTAGTTGTTGATCATTTCAAGGGTTTTAGAAGTAAGAAATTTTCTCTTATCATAAAGGAATATAAAAGAAAACTTGATGTAGATTTAATCAAATACATTTTCATTATTTATTGTGTTGAAGATAAAGATTACAAAATCTATGATCACGTTACACATAAGTCTCTACAACTAGGGATGTTACGTTTCATGAGTATGTAGAAGATATTCAATATGCATTAAACTTCTTGAAGAAGGAATTGAAGCGACTATAAGAAAATTGATGTTGAATCTAAAAATATTATATAAGAGTTAGGTAATGGAAAGAGTACAATAGGAAAGAGTGGAGATACTCCACCTATTTGTGAGGAACTATGACGATCAAAATGGAAATTGGAAATACTAATCAAGTATATAAATTATGTTTTTATGTTTCAAACCATATGCGATGAAGAAAATTTAGACTTTGTGAAAGCAAAGGATCATAAAGAATGCACAAATTCTATGGGGGAATGTGATTTTGCTATTAAAAATTAAACTTAGAACTAATTGAACCACCTAAAAATAAAGTTCTTATAGCTCAAAATGGATGTAAACTCTAAGATTAATTTTGATGGTAGTGTGGGTAGGTTTAAAGCCAATTTAATTGTGAAATGTTATTCGCAAAATATGAAAGAGATTATGAGAACACATTTACACTTATAGATAAAATAAACATCAGTAGACTTATGAATGCATTAGCTACTAAGAAATGTATATCATTCAATTAAAAGGTTTTGTAAATAGAAGACATGAACAACTTGCATGTAAGTATAAGAAAACATTAAATTCTTTCCATATAACTATGGAATTGCGCCATATAAAAATAGGCTATTTCTTTTTCTAGGGAGGATTTGTATAAGGTAAGAGTCATACAAATATATATTTAGAAAAAGATGAACATGTGAGTGTTTCTTTTATTTGATTGTATGTACATTATTTAATCATAATATAAAGTGCTACAAGTTATATTAATGAAATCATAAGAGAACTATCATAGGAATGTGAAAATATGGGTATTGGGTCACACATGTATTATCATTTAGGTATTGACATATGGAGCGAAGATGGTGAAACTTTGATAAATTAAAGTATCAAAAGAAACTTATCAAAATATTTAATATGAATAATCAAAATTCAATGTTTAATCCATCAAGAAAAAAATCTGAGCTTTATATTGATGATAAAGAAAAAAAAGAAAGAAAAGTAAATGGTACATTGTATAAAAACTAATGGGAAATTAAATTACTTTAATACAACAAGACAAGTTATTGCATACATACTTTATTAGCATGCTTAGTCAATTCATGATTGAGCCACATGAAACCCATTAGAAAGCTTCCAAGAGAGTTATTGGATACCTAAAGGATCTATTGGTTTTGGTATTGAAAATATTAATCATTTGAATGTTTTTTTTTTTGTAAGAAAATATGTTTACATTATATTAACAAGCACTAAGTTACAAAAATTTACAGCCAAGAATGCATTCTACGCCTCTGAGGGAGGAAACCAGAGATGAAAAGCATAAGAGCTCTACCCCAAGAGGGAGAAACCAAAGCCCTACAGTTTTGAAGTTTGCATAAACAAATAATAGTTAACCAAAATCATGCTTATGAGAATAAACAATACATAGTTGCTACATGAAGAGCCAAAAATAGTGCATATCAAGCCATAGGGCTTCAGGGCATTGAGCTACCTGCCTTCAAAAAGAAGAGAATTGAGGTCGCTTGTAGTGTGGCCAGATTGGAGTGAAAAAACTAACTTGAGAGCCTCCATATTGCCGAGAAGCTAAATCATGTCACACTAAAATTGTATCATGGCCACACTGATACTGCATTGCACCTAGGCACTAGCTTGACCCTGCAAGGTATTAGTGTCCGTCGGGAGCTCCTCTATAATGTAGCAACCATATGGACTGGGTCAAGGAGAAGATGAGGGTGCATCAACCACCAAGGGGATAGGAATGTGGGAGGGAGTGGGATGGGCCATGGAGGCGCAAGGAATGGGCAGGGAGGGGGAGATGACCAGTAGAGAATGGGAGGGGAAAGTTGTTGGCTAGGAGGAGAGAATGTTGGGCGAGAATTCCATGCAGAGGACTTTGGTAAGCTGCCTGAGCAAGGAGACATAGTGACTGTGGTGAGAAAAGAGCTCAGCAATCTAGTCAAAAGATCTCATTCTCTCTTAGGATAACTCCTTCAGTTGATGTGCGAGGAGTTTCTTGATCATCGATAGTGTCGCGTGACCCTTGCGAATTTCAACCTAATCTATATCCAAGACCTCCCTACAAATGGAGTCAGGAATTCCATTGTCAAACATTACAGCGAGGTCGTTGTTGTTGAAGGTGGTGGGGTTGCACCCCTAGCCTATTCATATGTCGAGGCACCAACCCCTCTCCCTGTCACAATTCATGGTTGAAAACCTGCAGAGCATAATTGCAAAGACGAAGCTGGGAAAAGCGTGGGGGAGAATGAAAGAGAGAGAATAGATCTTGGAGAAAGGAAAAGCATGAGGAACAGAGGAGCCCCATCCAACGAAAACTACCACGTAGGAAGGGGATTGAATGCAAGGAGTTTCACATGGTGAGGGAGGTGATCCAAGTGGTGGTAGTTGTCTGTGTGCCTTAGGATGTGTGCCTAAGGCTGCTGGGTCACTCACATCCGAGGAATCATTTAAATGTTGTGTTGACATAATATTTATATTTTGATCAGAAAAACTACCAAAATGATATAAGATAAATGAATATATAGAAAAAAAATACCTACCATTATAAGTGAGATAAAATTGAAAAACAATCCAATTTATCATACAATATTAAAATACAATAAAATTTGGTATCGTTATCACATCAAAAATTTAATCAACTAAATTAGTTTGTAACATACATGAAAATATGAATTGATGTACTCACTAAAATATTGGAAAAAAAAAGTTTATAATATATAAAGCTATTTTTAAAATATGATAAAATTTATTTCTCAAAAAATAAATTAAAAAATAAAATTTATAATGCATTTTTATAAATACGAGAACATTGTGGAAATTAAACGAATAGTATAATTAAAATGTACTGTAATCAAATTATTAATAATTACACAATAAAAATAAAATATAACTAAATAATTAATGGGATTTAATATAAGGATAATTAAATAATAATAGGTTCAACTCACATCTAATTTTGCGTATTCATTCATCTTTAAAAAAAGGGAAACTATATAGACATTCCTTATCATTCAAACATGAAAGTGTAAAACCATCCTTGTCTTTCTATTCATCCCTGTCCATTTATTCACAATGCGTTTAATTTAGCCTTCCATAAACAAACAACTCAGTTGGAAATAAAGAAAGTATTTCATAATGAGCCTTTTAAACGGATTTAAATGAAAACCAAGTCGATGTTGTCTCCATCGAATGGAATGATGGCGGGAATGATGTTTGAAGTGTATTGATGTTTTGAGGAAGTTGTAGTTACTTGTTTCACTTTATATAATCGAATAGAAATAATATGCTTAATTTTTTCTTATTAACCCATATTATTAAGAAAATAATTGATAATAAATTTTATTGTTGCGAATAAACCATACATTTTAAAATTACTTCTCATAAATTTTATCGTGGAGAATAAACAATATATTTTAATGGAGGATTTTTTTTCCAGAAATTTGATATAAAGAAAAGCAAGGAAGTACAAATTTTATAATTAAATAAATATGAGTAAGAATGAAATTAGTTAAAACATGCAAAAAAATATTAATATAAAAATATTTAATAGTAATTATAAATAATAAAAACTAAATATTTTATTTTACTAAAGCATTTATATAAATATATTAGAAATAAAAATTAAATATTTATTCACTAAAGCATTTATATAAAACGTAATAAAAATAAAACTTTTACATTATTGAATGTTTATATATGGAATAGAGATTTTAGAAATTTAATTTAAATATCAATAATTATTAAGTGGCTGGAGAGAATTTAAATTCTATGGAATATTCTAAAATATCCACAGTAATATACACAAACTAAAGGTTGAAATTTATCTATAAAACAATTATGTTTTTTTTGTCCTTTCAATTGAATTAACTAATTAAAAGAAATGTCAAATGAAGTGAGTTATGGTATGAATAAGTTATGCTAGTAATTATTTGGGACATTATAACAAAGACATATATACAAATTAAGAATGTCCATAGTAAAATGAGAATAAAT
>APFE030816591.1:3676-22756 GCA_000404065.3 Pinus taeda
ATGGAGGCATTGGACCATGGTTGACCATGGTCCACCATGATAGAATTTTCTATGGAGACAATCTTTGTAAACCAAAGGGATAAATATTATAAACCTAAGGCATATAAAAGATACGATAAATACTATAAACACTAAAATAAACTTGGTTGTCCATGATTACAAACCCAAGGGATTTATATTAAACCCTAAGAGTAATATTATAACCTCTATTAAACATATTATAGCCTAGGAATATGAACCCTTAGGTTAATGAACAATGGGGATTGTTATTATAAAACCAAGGGAATAATAGAGCGAAGGAATATTATAAACCTTATGTTTATAAGCCCTAAGATAAATACAGTAAACCCCTAAATAAACATCGTTGACCATGGTTGACCATCCCAGATTTTCATATTGAGACAATCTTTGTCACAATATGATGTTTGGCTATAGTTAAACATGGTTGATTTTCATATCAAGACAATCTTATACACATTGCGATGTTCCACCATGGTTAGCCATAGTTGTCCATGCTTGATTTTCATATTGAGGAAATCTTTGTCACAATGTGTCTTTGGAACATGGTTGACCTTAATTGCCCATGTTCAATCATGTTCGAACAATGTTGGACATGATCGACGATGGTTGACAGTGGTTGACAATGGTTGAGCATCACTGATTTTCATATTGAGGTATTCTTTGTTGCTTAGTGTCATAGGACCATGCTTGACCACGGCTATAGAAGCAAGCGATCTCTACTAAACCCTACATTTAATATTATCAATTGTATAAATAATATTACACCCATAGAATATGAACCGATAGACTCATAAACCCAACGCAATAATAAACCCAAGAGATTATTAGTAAAATGTCAAGGGATTACAATCTCAATGGAATAATATTGAACCTAAGGGTTTAATATTGTAAACCATAAGATAACAATTATAAACCCTAAATTTGGCCATGATTATTCATCATTGACAATGGATGACAATGTTTGAGGATGGTACATTTTCATATTCAGACAATCTTTCCCACAATGTGACATATGAGAATCACTTCCCATGATTACAAACCAACCAATCCATATTAAACCCTACGACTAATATTATAAACGCAATAATAAGTATTGTAACCTACGAATATGAAGCATTACATTGACAAAACCCAAGTGAAATATAAACCAGAGGGATTAACACAATAATGACAAGGGACTATAAACCTAAGGGAACAATATTAAACCCAAGGGTTCGAAATTATAAACACAAGGTATACAAACCCCAAGACAAATATTAAAAACCCTTACATATTATAAAGCTAAATGCATTATAGCATAAGGAAAATAAACATGAATGGATCATTAATGCATTGTAGAAATAATGAACCCAAGGGAAGAATATTAAACACTATCGAAAAATTTAAATCCAGAGAAAAATAGTATTATAGACCATACAATAAACAACTTATAGGATATCTACGCATAGTGGATTTACATTTTCATACAATCTTTTGGGTAGTGTAACAATGGACTATGATAAACCATTCAGCCCCAACATTAAGACTATAAAAATTAAGAATATAAATGCATCACAAACCAACAACACAATTATAATACATGAATATTGGTACATTGATATCAATACATTATAAATCATCGAAACATTGTCAACCGTCAATAAATAAACATTACCATATCAATATATTAATAATATGAACCCTAATAATAATATAATAAGCATCTCGAATAAAAAGGCACGCCATTTGCATTATAAACCTTAAGAATATATTTTCTCTCTTTACATCAATGAAAACTTCTAGGAATTTTAGCTATAAACACTCAACCAAACCACACTGATTAAATGCTAACCTCTTCCAAAACACATCAATATGAAGGACAAAATCAATGCCAATTCAAAATTGATAGGATAATGATCAAAACCCTTCATTCTTTCCAACGAGTCCCTTATTGTTTCCTTCTAGATTATCTTTGGTGCACATGCAACAAGTATTCAACATCTGATTTCATTTCATGTAAAACGTGGATATGCATATCAATAAAACTACAATGGAAGACATATTTTCTATCAAGCCTTTTCTGAACATAAGAAATAAAAATTATTTCTCCTCCAATAAATTTCACCGTTGAGATGTAATAGAGGCCATCATTGTTCTCCGTAGTTTCATTTCAATGACAAAATGATAGAATTAAAATTAGTACATACACACATCAAAATGCATATATGTATGTATGTGTGTGTGTGTGTGTGTACAAATAGACACACACATATACATAGAAGGAATAAAATATGAAACAAAAATCCACAAAAGAAAAATCGACATAAATCTAAAATAATTGAAAGCAAAGACAAAAGGAACCAGAAATAGCTAGAATTTAACCAATCAAACAACAACAACACCACAAAAAAATTATTGGCCCATGGAACTTATTCCTATTGTTTAATTTACTGACTATACCAATAAACAAATCTATTCAAATGATTGACAAGAAGAGTGAATAACTTATTGATGCATATATAAATAATTACAAGAAACAACAATGATATAGAAAAGTATTCATCTTATTTTAAGAAAAAATCAAAAACACTAAAATCTATTGAAGACAAATAATTCAGAAATGATATGGACCTCAATCGTTCCTCCTCTTTCATTCTAAGTGTAACATATGCACTATCTCTCATTTTTTCATAAGGTTGAAAATAAAAAGTTGGTGAAATCTACAAACAATCTATCAATTTCACTCTTGATATAGCTACAAAGGCTAGACGCTACTACCTCTTTATCTCTAATATGTGGCGTGTTGCAAAGTCATCCCCTATGACTTGTGTATTGTCAATGCACATGCAATTTTCAAACTCATTTGTCTAAGATTCCCCCTAATAACAAGTGCAATGGGAACAATGTTTGGATAGTCCCTTTCAAATGGAACACTATAGTACTTTTAAAAAATAAATGTTGTGATTTGCAAAAGCTGTGACATCCTTGAATTAGCCATAAAGAACATATTTTCAATATCTAAAAATGAAACATTAACTAGAATACCCTCAACCTGTAAATTACATGTTAGCATTACATGCTCTCCACGACATAACAACACTCCATGCTCCAGCACATCATCATAAATGTCATCGATTTTTATTCTTCTACTGCATTTTGCAACACATCTTGCAATAGGACAATTTCATCATTTAAGAATTATTCGATTGTGCAAATTGAAGAGATTATTCGTTGCAAACAAGTGAACTGAAGAACCAAATAAATTTTTTTCCTATCGATCCAAGCAACTATCGACACCTATCAGAAGAAGATCCCAATTAGCAATAAACGTCTCTCCATTCCTAATATTAGTTAAAATATTGCAAAAAGATGCTTATCTCATATCATCTCCTTATGGCCTATAATGTTTGTCAAAAGTCAGAACAATGTTGAAGCTTTGCCACAAAAATTTCTTGGTTATTTTACCTGCATAAAAGGGTTTATCCTTATTAGGAGGTATCTACCCAAGGCCTCCCACAAGAATGAAGGAGCTACCACTAGAAGGAGAATCCTTGATTTTAGGAATGGCTTCTTGCAATGGAGAATTCATCTGTATGAATACTTGTTGACCTATAAAGCTCATCTCACATAGAAACCAATTTTATATCCTTTAAAGGAATTTTCAAAGTAGAATGTATTGTTTTTTGGCATATTTTAAAAGAATTTATACTAGTTAGAGCTAGCAATACCAATGGACATTTACCAATCATTGTTGAAGAAAAAATAGTATGAGAAATATAGTGAATGAGGGAAAAGTTCTCATTTCCAATAGTTCCTTTAATAATAATTTCGAAAGCATCATCATTTCTGTTATCACTCCAAAATTTCCTTGGAAGTTTTTAAAGAAAGAAATGCTTAGAGGTAGCCAAAAACTAACTTTTGAGATTAGGATCTAGCCTCCCTAATTCTCAGAGAGGGCTCTCTCTTTACGATTAACTTTGTTTTAAAATGATTTTAGGCTAGTTATTGTTGCAATTGGGTTTTGATTTGAATTTGGGTGGTGGGACCACTTACTTAGATGAAAAGAGGATCTATTTTACCAATGGGCTATGGGGTCAAATGTGAGACAAATAGGACTGGATCAAGCTTTTGAAAGATAGTGTCTACAGGGAAAGATAGGTGAGTTTTTGCAGATCTCAAAGGATGGATGCTGATGTGCTTCTTAATCAAATCCAGGGAGAAATTAAGGCTTCCTTAGGCCGAATTATGAAGAGAATGAAAGAGGTCAACCGATATTGGAGACCAATTAAGGGTTCTGAAATCCGTATATCAAAGGAAAACATATAAAGGACCAACTGTGCAAAACAAAGCTTACTTAAACAACTTCTGAATTATATTTCCAGTTAACTCATTGAAATTTGGATAACATTTAAGCTTATGAAACACATAATAAGGTAACAAAATCATACAAAGAAGATACTTCATGGAAAATAGCTCATCTAATGAATCTTGTAATGCAATGCTTTTATTACTTGATCCATCCTCTTGACTTGAAAATTGGTACAATAACCCTTAGGATGAAGATCAAAATAACTCTACAAACGTATATAATTCCACCCCCAATACTTTGAATTATGAAGTATTTGTACAAAAAGAATTTACAAAAGGTCTCAAACTGCATTGAGAACTAATCTAGGAAAAAGAAATATCTTCATGCAAGAAGATAGAGATAGCTATTGAACTGCTTTTTGATGTCCCTGTTATTTAGGTTCTGCTGGCATTGATCTTTTGCCCTTTAATTTGCTTTGTTCTTTGGTCGTCATGCTAGATGTCATATTTACTTATGACCTTTCATCTGATACACTTTGACCTTGTTGACCTATGAATACCCGTTTACTATGCGCTTTTACATTTTACTGTACAATTTATATTTTTACTCTGTATTTCATACAATAAATCATTCATTTTTTCCATGTCTTAGCATCTGGTAATTAGATATTGAGCATCTTTCTATATACTTCATCTGCCTCTGTATATTTGGCAAAAGTAGGCTTATTGACAAAAATGTGTTTTACCTCATGCTGGAGGTAAAACAAGTTTCAAAAGTTTGATACAATACTTTGCCTATTAGTATGTCCCTCATGGATGAAGTGTTTACCAAATCTTTGGCCACTTCTCTAATCTTCTTATTGTAATCTTTCGATGTCATCATCTTCTGATTTATAACTACGGGATTTGGTAAGCCATTTTGCCTCAAAACTTCGAACTTAACCGTGAACCTGTCAATGGCTAGTTGCATAATCTGACACTTATCCTCCAAGTTCAACATAAACTTCCTCTTAGTGAGGACTCTTTTAACTTCCAAAATTGTACATGTGTTATAGGGAAAACTAGTGTCCATTTAGAGGTACTAATCCGACTAAGATGGGTAGCTATCTTAGAAACAAACAAACTAAAGTTACTTGTGTTTTCCTTTATGAGAAGTAGATGAGAGAGAAGCAGAGAGTACCAACCTCAGTCTTTTGCTTGGCTCCTTGCTTGTTTCCTCTCCCCTTTGACAGATCTTTGCCACTCCTTCCTCGCTTGTCCCACTTCAAACAACACTTGCAGAGTCAAAGCAGCATAATACCACCAAAGCATAGAGATCTACAATCTTAAACAATATAGGATCATATATATATTGACCACACAAATGCATATATCAACTCAGACATACAAGAATATGGAGGAAAACATAAATAGATTTATTGATAGAAAGAGTAGAAGAGAGGATTACAAACCATTGGTCTGACCCAACGTCATCCTCCCAACATGAAAGCCCTTCTTCACCTCATGAAAAGCTTAGATCACTCAATAATGTTGCACAAAGAAACCAACAACACTTCCTTACTAGATACAAAATTCCAGCCTTTTGGATCTCTAGGATGAGGGATCCATATATAGATGTTTGCAAGTGGGTGAGTCAGCTTCTAGGTTTTTGATTAGTGTCATTTCTTTGATAGTTCTGAATTCCATTTGGAGATTTCATGATCTCTTACTCATCCCTGGGCAAATTCAGAGAGGCAAGTGTCACGGGAGAAGTTTCTGGAAGATTCCATGATCATCAACCTTGCAAATTGTCTCCGCCATTTGTCTACTCTCGCCCATTGCACCCCATAGAAGAGCATTTTAGTATGCATCACACCCCCTATGTGCATTAGGTGGGTTGCATTGCACTTTGATCATGGAGCAGGTGAGATGGTCCGTTTTGACCAGTTCTGAGCAGTTTTTCATGGAGAACTTCTGGGAGATGATGTAATCAGCTGACCTTGTTCCTTTAGGGGATGAAACAACACTTTTAGGGACTTAGAAGCCCTTGGTTTATGGACATATAAGATTGGGTTTGCAGTGCCCAAATATGTCCATAACAGCATGTTCTATCAGGTATCTCTAGTTCTTGCAGCTCATACTTTTTCTTGGTGTTTAGGAAGTGAATGATCCTTGCAGCTTCCTCTCCCATATCTCCAAGATCTGCTTTGACCCTTTCAATGGATTATGTAGCCTTCTTTATCAACTCAACTTGTTCAAAAATGACCTAGATGGATGGCCAAATATCATTGGCAGAGTCAAAGATATTGGCCCATAGTTGTTTCTTAGCCTGACCTAGAGGTTCATTTAGTGTCAGTTCTTTCTCCAGGGGATAATAATCCCATATTTATACCCCGAGCATTTAGTAATCTCAGATGTGTCCATATGAATGGAACTAATGATTCTCTCGATCACTAGTTCCTCTATTAAAAATCCTTGCAGGAAGGGAAAAAATCCTTGAAATATTACTTGGAAAAAAAAAAACTTATTCTAAGATTCGTTCTCAATTTACATGAAATAGGTTTCCCAATAATGGGATGAGAAAGTTCCCCAGTATATCATTTAAGCAAAATATATGCTTAATATTTTGGCAAAATAGATACAAAAGGGATTATCCATGTAGAATATCTCTGAAAGAGATCTAAAAGCATAATTTTCAAGATATTTACACATGAGAGGTAAAAAACGAGGTATATATTTTTGAACAAATCCCATTTTGATTCTTTCAGTCATCCTTGTGGCCTTCTGCTATTCTTCCTTGTGCATGATTTGGGCTAATTTCTAATTTGTTTCTAGGCTGGTGGCTTTCTCCTTAATTTTGTTCATCTCAGTGGTCTGAATGCACATTTATTCCATTGCTTTGACCAGTGTGTTTGCTTCATCACCTGTAGACCCTATTGCAGTTGATCATGTTGCTAACATAGTTGGCATAGATGCTAGTAATGTTGTGGCTATTGGAGTAGTGGTAGCTATGGATGCTACCAAAGTAGAAGGTATAGTTGTGGTAATGGTTGGAATGACTGTTGCAGGAGCATCATCCATAATATCTTGTTTGAGATGAATCAAGTTATCTAATTCTTTATCCATCTCTTTTAACTAGTCATTCAGTTGCAGCACTAGGTCCATCATCAGTTCATGATTGGTCTGACTTTCTAGGAACTCCTTTGTCTATGGGCGCTGTAAATGAGGTAGCTTATGTCATTTCTTAAGCGCTTATATATCTTCATTCTTCTTCTTGATCAATTTCTCTATGGCCTTAATGTCGCTTGGATCATGGCCCAGTTCAACGACCAAGTCCTCCAATGATTTTATCCTATTGTTTTTGGCCTGAGAGGAGGAAAATTCTAATTTGTATTGGCCTATAACATTACCCAATGAATCCTGCAGCTTGTGGACAGCCATGGCATTTCCTCTAAGGGTGGAGTAAATCATTTCTCCAGCCTATTTGTGGAATTCTATTTGGTCGATGGGATGAACATCCCTGGCCAAAAACTCAAAATTGGTTCTCTTATAATCAGCCGAGGTCTTTGGTTGTTGTACAGTGGGCTACAAATATGACACCTGCATCACTCATGCTTTGATGTCAAATGCTAACATCAATCTACTATAGTTTGATGGTGTATGCTTGAAGTATTGGGCATATGTCTCTGCCTTCAACTTCTCATTCCTCATTTTTATCTCCTTGAACCTATCTTTGATGTCCTTTTCTCTTTCAACTGGCCTAACAAAGGAAGAAACCTCAACACTTTGTTGTCTCTCTATCATCTGGGTGTTGGAGGTTGATGGTTGTTATGTTTCACCGAATGCAGTTGTCTTTTCTTCTCTGCCCTATTGTCTCATTGTCGGTTATTTCCATTGATGCAATGTTCTCCTCATGTTCAGACACAAGATTCAACTTGGGACTCTTTCTAAGCTCAAATAGCTCACTTGAAGTGTCCATGCTAGAGATGGATGCCTCTTCCCTATTCCTCTTTGGATTCTTCTGCTCATTAACCAGGGTTGGTAACATAGGAGGAATGTTCATTGTCTACCCTAGTTCTGGAACCTGCAGGAAAGAGTCCTGGTCAAATTGATTTTCAGGATCAATCAGTATGTTTTCAACATCCACAACTGTGTTTTCCGTATCAATCAATTTTTTTTCCAGGCGCTTATATTGGTTAGAAAAATGTTGAATGTCAGATCTTGGGTGGTGGATGTAAGCTCCCAACTTAACCCTGAATCTTAGCTTGTTTATGACCCCATAAGGGTCACAGTGCCAAATGAAGCTGTTGCTGAATTTTATCGATTGTAGTAACCTTTCGGGCTCTGTTCCAACCCCTCTATTATTGCAAATGAATGGGCCCAATAGGTTTTTCATATTGAAATGGGTTTTCCTCCTAGTAGATAGGAAGTCGACCTCATCAGAGTTGATGAATTGTATGAAGTACTCAAGAGTAAATATCCTCATAGGGAGCTATTTTGGCAACTTATAGGGGGCTAATTGGTAGCCATAAAATCTAATCTCAGTGTGGTTATGGTACAAGTACCAATCTCCCACCTTGTTGTTTTTAGCTAATTGTGGCACCCTCTTGATTTCTTGGTTAGTTCTATGTTGAATATTAGAAGTCAGCATGTTCATGATTGGGTATACAAAGGAGTCTATGAAGTCTTTGTAGGTAAATGTTGTGGAAAAATTTTGGACCAAGGGTGTCAAATAGATCACTGATATCTCTTTCGACTTGGTATCCAACTTCTGGATGCTCATAGGGAACTTATCTAATTGGTAATACAAAAACATATAAAACAACGTTGAAGAGTATTTGAAAACTCTTTTAGTGGGATGTCTGGTGAATTGTTCATGCATTCTCTCTGTAATAGACTCAGTGTAATTGTACATGATAGTAGAAGGCTTGCCTCGAGTGAAAATGGACAAGAAGGCGAAGATGAACACATCCACATGCTCATATTTAGTGTATCCTAGGATGCATGAGAGCATGGTGGTTATGTGTCTAGCAGTCTTTGAAAAAATGGTGGTAGCATAGGCTAGAGTATCTATGGGAGTATGGCGGTCTTGGTCTAATGTGATGTATAAGTACAATAGGTTTCTAATAGATATAGGGGTTTGATTAGGGACAGATTGGATTTGTAGCATTTGTTTGGTTGACTCAAGTGTAATGGTGAATAAGAAATCTTGGTTTGGGGAAACAGTAACCCTTTGGCTAGGGATATAACAGGCATGATAGAAATGTACAATATCAACATATGGGTGATATTCTGGGAATGTGTATTTGGGTAAATTGGATTCGGAAAGGTGGATGTCATCTCCATGGTTTAAAAATTTGTCCTTACTCCAACAGTGGAGCTTCAGAAGGTGGGCTAGATTTGCAGTGTCCTTTATTTGGAAATCCTTGTCCGCTAGTGCCAAATGGTCGATGTCCAAGTGATGGGTTGACACAGGTCTGATGCCCAGAGAGGTCTTGGTAGCCATTGTTACGATGAAAGGTGGGAATTTGGCTTATACAAATTGTCGAAGTGAAGACTAAGTAGGTATGGTATAGAGATAGGGTAATTTGTAGTTTGCAAAAGAGGGCTTTGGGTATTTTGTTTGAAATACTTTCACTTCCAGGGAAAATTAATTAGATTCAATTAATTTATGTTTGAATTTATTGTACGTTTTCAAATTTGAGAAGGTCATTCTAGTTTGTTCTCAAAATACCAAGAATTGATGGTATAGGCTATAAATTGGTTTCAATGATCCCTGTAGAGGGTACTGTGGCTTCGGTTATGCATTGGATGGATAAATTGGGTGTCTAGAGCATGTTCAAGAGGTAATTAGTGGTCAAATTTGCTTGCAGAGGCTCATGGTGGCGCAGGAAACATTACGTAGCAATTATAGTGCGAATGAGCGAAAAGAGTTAAAATGAGTGTCTTCGGCCTTTTAACCAGAAACGATTAGAATTTTGCATGGAATTTCATAAATGAAAAATGAGTGGTTTCGGCTTTTGGCGGGTAGGCAGTTTCAGGGGCAATCGCACTACTTTTGGTAGGCTGGCGATATTTCCTTGAGAGCACGCAAGTTCACCTGGAGCTACCACATAGAGGAATTGGGCCCAGGAAATACCATGAATCTTGTGTGCTCTCATGCGGGTAAGGATTGAAAAGGGAGTCGACGTGATATGGATACCTGCCATCAGATCTAGGGGTTAAATTTCAGACGACTGTCACACAGTGAAGCTACACAGAAGGAATATGGGCAGAGATTTGTGGAGCCCGCGGGTTAATTACAACTGATTTGTAATTAATTAATGAATAAAGTTGGGGTTAAATAAAATGTGTGGTTTAATGGAGTGGCATCGAGGTAGTATGTAGCAGAGGTTTTTTAACTACACCAAGGGTGGTCGGTTAAAAGGGTTTATGTCGGGGAGTTAATTAAAGAATGGGGGGGTGAATTTAAACTTAAGACAAGGGGGTTTTGTGGGTTTTTAGATAAGATAGGGAAATTAATAATTAGGAAAGTGATTTTTTCAAAGCGGAATGGGTTTCACACAAGGGAGAAGGGGTTTTGGGTTGGGAAATGAGTTTTGGAGGGTAATTTGCTAGGGAAATGTATGAAACCAAGGAGTAAGGGTTAAAATGAAGGAAAAGGGTATTTTCATAAGACAAAACAAGATAATGGTGAAATTAGTATGTATGTAGTAGGGGTGAAATGAAATTAGGGCAATTTAATCAAATAAGTTTGTGAACATCCTTTCACTTTCATAATTGCTTCTGAACACTGAAACATATGATTAAACATGATAAATGTGCTTATGCTTTAACAACCTTGTACTTCTACAACCTTTCTTCTACCTACCCTTTACTTACCCTAACATGTTTTCTTCATTTTATTGGGTGAATTTAAGCTAGCAGATCCTTTCTTTCCTTTCTCTTTTGTAAAACAAACTATCTAATTCTAACTTTATATATTCCAATGGCTCAAATAAAGTTGTTGAGCACATTTTATTTCTCTACCTAACTACTGATCTGCCAAGGTTAAACAATTTGGATAGATCTTTATTATCTATTTATAAACATGAAATTTAAAGCATGAATTAGTCAGGATTAAGCTATTTGACTATCATGGGTTGTGGAATTTATGACAAGCTGCACACAACCATTATTTTACACAATAAACTAAAAAATACTGGCACTTGGGCTTGCACACTTTCATGATCTATATTTGTTTGGAGTTCATATTTTTTCACTTTTTTTATCTTTTTTTATTCTTTTTGTCCTTTGATATTTCTTTTAGGACATACCCTCTTTACATTTTTAATTTTTGATATGGAAAACATTTTGCAGAATGCAAAAGTATGTACAATATTACAAGACTAACCATAGCCAATTCAAAATAATGAATACTATTATTATAAGACCCTAACAGTGGCTCCACATGGGGATGGAAGCTTCTAGTGAAATGTCAAGGACTTTAAGATCAATAGCCTTCAAGTTCTAATTGAAGTTACCTTGTAGAATGTCCTTCTATGATTTTGCTTTATTGATACTTATGATGTTGAACCCTTTAAAGCTCTGGGCCTTATGTCTCGGCTTCAACTTCAAAATATTACCATCCAATCCAATATACACTCTGCAATGTTATGTTCAATGATGCAAAGTAAAGTGAACTATTATTAATCAGCGGATATGTAATGATTCAACATTCTACCATTGACAGGTCCTCCTGGTAGATCTAATCCATCTATCTCTCTCAAGAAAAATGCGTTGTTACACCTGTAACCATAAAAGACATAAGGCCCTTGCCATAAAAAGTAAACTTTTCCATGTTTTCCTTTGTCTTCTCTTCTTGAATCCCACCTAAGAACTTTATCACCTATGTAAAAATCATCAGCTTTGGTCTTTTTATCAAAAATATTTTTGATTTTGTCCGTGATTACTTATGATTTTACATAGACTCCCTCTCTGGTTTGCTGCAAGTGTATGGTCTAATTTATTCTTTTCTGGATACCATTTGGTTCTACATGCAACTCCTGGATGATCTTCATCACTGGTACTCCTAAAGATGATGGAAAAACATCATCCATTCCATATACTAGATGATAAGAAGATGTACCAATTGACTTTTTAGTAGTTAGTAAATCTGCCCATAAGGCATTGACCAACGTTTTGTTTCATGTCCTTTTGTTGCCTTCTAGTAATTTCTTAATGATATTGACCATGCTTGTCTTATAGGATTCTGCAAGTCCATTACCTTGAGGGTAATAGGCAGTGGAATGGCCAAGGGTGATGTGATATTTTTTACATAAGTCTACCATTTTCTTGGATTTAAAAGGAGATGGATTATCAATAATGAGCTTTGGGGGCATCCAAATCTTAGCAGGATATTGTTTTCTAGGAAAGAGATAATGACCGAATCTATGGCTTGTCTAGAAGGGATGGATTCTATGCATTTGGTGAAGTAATCAGTGGCTAACAAAATCTATTTATGCTAAGCTGAGAAGGTTGGGTGTATTTCTCCAATGAAGTCTAACGACCATTGTTGGAATGCCATTTCTGTGGAGATTGGTTTAAGAGGCAAAGGTGAAATTTTTCTCTTTCCCTTAAATGTCTAACACTTATGACAAGAGGTCACATATTTCTTAACATCTGCGAAAAAGAGCGGGCCAGTAGAAACTAGCCCTTAGAATTTTGACAACAATAGTTTTCCAGTACAAGTGTCCTCCACAATCCCCTGCATGAAATTCTTGCATAATTTTGTGAGCTTCATATTTCAGTAAACAATTAAAAATAATACCACCATTGTCTTTCCAGAACAAAGCATTATCTATGATACAATATTTTAATGACCTCATTTTCAAAAATCTAGCTTTAGTTCTTCTTGAACCAGGAGGAGCTTGTAAATTTAGTAATACAAATATGATATCTGCATACCAAGGTGAATCTGTAAAATTTTCACTGATCTGTGGAGTCCCCATCTCTCCCTAATCATTAAAGGCACTAATGAAGTTTATATCTAAGGCCTGATAGATTGATTCACCCATGATTTTGGCTAAACCTTGGCCTTTGATGAGTTAGTAGGCTTTATTTCTATGTCATATTCCAATATAGTGGTAATGCATTTCCGTCTCTTTCCTTCAGGCCCGTTTTGTGTCAAAATATTCTTTACTACTGAATTTGGAATATAAGCAATCATGTGAGAATACAGAATATAGACTCTAATTTGTACTTGAGTGTGGCATCTCTCAAGGATTTACGGAAAAATGCAATTGGTTCATATCCTTGGTCATTCTTTTGCAACAAGACTATTGCAACAGTGTGTTCTGAAGCAAGAGAAAAAATTACAAAATCTTTTTGAGAATTAGGACTTATCATAACTTAACTTTTGGTTAGGGCTTCCTTAATGGCTTCAAAGGACTATTTGGCCTCCACTGTCCATTTAAGTGTTGAGTCCTTTCTTATCATGTTATTTAGTTCTCTAATCAATTTTGCTAAATTTCAAAGAATTCTCCTAAGAAAATTTATCTTGCCTAGAAATGATTGTAACTCTTCAATGTTTCTAGGATGGGTGATAGTCAAAATGGCCTCTACTCTAGAAGGATCTATTCTAATTCCATATTTGGATATTATATGTCCCAAAAGTTTACCGTCTTCTATACCAAAGACTATGCTTTTGGGATTTAAAGAAATCATAAATTTTCTACATTTGATAAAAACTTTTCTCAAGTGATCTAGGTGTTCATTGTTAGATTTAGAAAAGACTATGGTGTCATATTGGTATACCACTAGGAAGTGATGGATCTCCTTGAAAAATGCTATATCCATAGTTCTTTGAAATATTTCTCCTACATTCACTAATCCAAAAGGCATCTTCAAATACATGAACATACCCCAAGGAGTACTAAATGCAGTTCTGGCTTGTTCCTCTGGTTGAAGTAAGATCTAGCTATATCTAGAAAATCCATCAAGTAATGAAATTATATATGAGACTACTACCCTCTGAAGGATATGGTCCATTTTTGGTAGAGGATATTTGTCTTTTAATGAGACCTTGTTTAAATTTTTGAAATCAACACAAAGTCTAATTTGTCTAGTTTTCTTCCTAGTAGTGAGTAAGTTTGAAACCCAATCTAAATATCTAATGGGAGCTATGATTTGGGCATCATACATTCTTTTAAATTATTTCTCAATAGATGGCATAAGAACTAGATTGATTCTCCTAATTTTATGTTTAAAATGCTTATGATCTTCTTTGAGAGGTAATTTGTGTTGAATTATGCTGGTGACATAAGACTTCAAATCTTCATTACTCTAGGCAAAAACATCTTGGAACTCTTTAAACAGATTAATACATTTAACATTTTTCTCTGGAGGGAAGGCTTTGGATATTTTACTGAGTTTTGGTTTTTCCTCAGTTCCCATGTTACATTCTTCTATGTCTTCTCTTAAAGGCTCCATCTTTAGTTTTCTAGCTACATCGTTTGAGTCAAACAAATCTTCTAAAGGCACTAATACCTTAGGCAAAAAAATATTTTTAAGGTTCATAATTTTAGGATCATCATTCATTATCTCCTCTATCTCTACATTTTCTAAGTTATCTATTTCTACTTTAGTGAATTTAGTGGGTTTAGTTATATTTAAAATATTTACGTCTATGTCACTTTCTATGTTATTTTCTACTGTACCCTCTGTATCTATTTTACAATTCTGAAACTCACCTTCAACATTCATGAAATCGTAAATATGAGAATCGTGGGAGAAAATCCGCCAATACTTCAAATTGTCTAGTATAACAGGCCTATGTCTCACTTCTGTAGTGTATTGATGATTGGGTTTAAAGGGCAATTTGCAGGTACTACCAAAAGTGGCCAAACTGTGGGCCTGCATATTTTGTTTTCTATGAATGGAAGAAAAGTTTGTTTCCAAGAGGTCTTTAATAAAATCTAGGATAGTCTATATATATTGACTAAATCTGAGATTGTTTACAAAGTATTCACCATTAATCTGTTTAATAATCAGTTTTAAGTCTCCAATTATAGAAACTCTTTTGGCTCCATGTTTTCTTACCATTTGTAACTGTAATATTAGGGTTTCATATTAAGCCATGTTATTGGTGCACTTGAAGTTCAACCTAAACGCATGTCACTCAGAATGATTATTCTCCATATTGTGGATCCATACTCTTGCACCAACCCCTAACCTATTCACAGATCCATCAAAATCTAGATGCCATAGGGACTTAGAATGCATGGAGTATATGGGAATGTTTTTTGTTTTTTTAGCACTATTCACCGGGTATTTCATCAAGGTCTCTATATATATTTTCCTTTGTTCACCAAAAAATAGATATGGTGGCATATGACATATCTAACTATAGGGATTCTTTCAATTTTTCTCCCCGTGAGCAAGATAACAACATTTCATATTTGGGAGGGATGTCTGCAACTACTATGTCCATTACAATACTCTTTTATAGGCATTGGAATAGAGTCACACATACATCCTTGATCAAATCAAGGTATTTAACTTGGCTAGAGTTAAAGGAAAACAAGTCCTTATATGGTCTGGTGATTTCTAAGTCCAGTCTTTTAGTGATTGCTTTTGGCATCAGATTATAGGATGCCCCTGAGCCTAACATAGCATTATGTAATATTTTATCATGAATGTTCAATCTAATGTAGAAAGGAGGGATTTCCCCTTGCTGATGAGTACCATTCACCTTAGGGCCAAACAATAATTCATGTTCACCATCATTCAAATTGACAACATCTTCTCCCTCCTCTATATTTAAAGTTTCGGATATCTGTAATCTATAGGATTCATTCTTTACTAATTCGGTTAAAGGAATTGATATCTTTAATTTTTCTATTTTAGTTTTAAGGTTGAAAGGGATCTAAGATTTGTTTGTTTGGTTGGGATCTTCTTTAATTAATGTAGTCTGTGTGTTTTTGTCTTGTTTTTAGCAGTAGGCATTTTAGTCTGTGTTTCAATTGTTTTTATTTTATTTCTCTTGTTTGGATTAGTTTTGGTAATTGTTTCAGTTTGAGTTTCAGTGGTGGTTATATATACAATTTTTGGGGTATAATCTCTGGTATTGCCCTAGGGAGGATTTGCAACACTTTGGTAATAGGAGCTTCTGTTATTTTCTTAGTCTAGGTCTAGCTTGATCTCTTAGTGGGAGTTTCATTTTTCTTTTTACTTCTTAAGCTATATTGTTTGTGTACCTCATATATAGCTGACTCATATAATTGTTTAAAGTCAAAGGATTGACCAGATTCTAACTGCAATTGCTGTAGCATGTACAATTCATGTTCTTCTTGAGTAAGAAAATTTTCATCTTGATTTTTTATTCCTGATAAGTTCATCTCAGTGTCAGATTCTCCTCCATGGCTCTTTGAGCCCTCAGCATAGTGTTACACAAAAATATTGTCACCTTGATTATTTGCAGTCAGTATGGGTCTATCACCACCTATGCCAGCTTCCTAAGCAAGTCTTAAACCTCAACTCTTCAAAACAAGCTTAAGAAATGAGAGAAAGACATCAAAAAAGCAATGTAACTATGGTTCCGCACTTTCTCTCACTTTTGCCTGCGGGCCCGCACCTTTTGTTTAGGATATATGCGTACTTATACGCTCTGTATGTAAAGGGAAGGGTGCGTACCCCTGTGAAAGTCAAAATGCGCAATTTTTATCTTAAAAAACTCACTTTGGGTTAATTCTAGAGTTTTATAGAAGGATTTGTTACGTGGATTGTTCGCTCCAAGTGGTTCATGCATCCCATAAGAGGAGGAACTAATCCCTTGTTAAGAGGAGCTATCCCTTTGAAGGAGGATTCTATCCTTTGAAGGAGGAGCTGGTAACTGATCTCCATTGCACTATAAATTGAGGCATTGGGTCAGTGGCTTGAGAGGTTAGAAGCTGAACTTTTGAGGGTAAATGCTAGTGAAATCAAGACTTCTTATTTGAGCTTAAGAGGAGAGATCACATACCTTTTTGGCTTCATTAGGGAGTGAGTGAAGCTTGTCAAAGTAGAGGAGACTTCTTGTTGGACCCTGGGAGGAGCTTGTACAGCGTCAAGGCAAAGTTTGTAAGGTTCTTCTCCTTTTGAATTAATACAATCAAGCTCATTTTTCTCAACAAGTATCTCATGTTATTTGTTTCATGGACTCCTTGACTTTCATGTTAAATATGTTTTACAATACTGGTTATTCAGGTGCTATTTAAGCATTTGCCTTGTTTGTATTTGCAGGTTTGTGACAAAAGAACTTACTTGGATCAAAGGAGCGAAGGCATCTCCAAACTTGCGTTGGACATGAGGTAGGCCTCAAACACATTTGTTTGCCATTATTTATAAAGCACATTTAGAGAAAGAGGGTGTCCAGTTGGTTTCTTTGTCATTAGGTCTTCATTAGATTCTAGGAAGGTCTATCTTGTCCGCAAGATCGACTTATTCCGCGTGACAAAATGGCGACTCTGCTGGGGACTTGATTATTTTCCTCGTTTTTCTTTGACTTGAGAAACTTGCCTTTTTGTTTCTGTTTTTGGCTTGTTGTGTGTGGATTTGGGTAGACTTAGTGGGTTTAGTTTTGTTTTTTATTTTTCATTACTTTGGTCGAAGTCCGCAGTCTGCACGTGTATCACAGTGCGTACCTGTACGCACTTTTACTTTGTGCACAAAGCGTACCCGCACCTGTGTAAACTCTGAACCTGCGTACCCTACTAAAGTTTTGAAAATTTTGACTTTTGCTCTTTAAATTAGTTTTGTCTTGTTTTTGTAGTGGTTATCCTCTGCCCATACCTACATGTGACTAGTTGAAATATTTCCTTGGTTTAATTTCATTAGCATTAGGGTTTTAGGTGAAATTCCTAGGAGTTTTGCTTGTTGGGTTTAATTTCGATTTGGTTGTGTAGTGGCTCTGAGCTTAGAGGCTGTAGGGACTTCGGATCACCTTAGTGTCTACCAGTATTCTTATGAGTCTGACCATTTATGAAATCTCCCCTTGTTGAGGAGTCCGCTTTGAGTTTTCTCTTTACAAAACTTCGAAAATCTTGTGATTTAAAGTTTTGATTTTCATTTTCAAAAGGGAAACAAAATTGGTTGTTCTTGACTTATTTGTGATTCTGGACAAATTGGTCCTTGGTTTGCTTGTAACCAAGTAAAACATCCTCAAAAAGACTTTTTGTGAGCCTTTACTTCAAATAGGTTTTCATAATTTGTAGATCTTAAGTTTGCTTTATTCAATACTTTTCTCAAAGATTTTCTTTAGCTATAGTTTTAAATGTTTTTTAAAAAAATATGAAAGGTCTCTTTTGAAAAAGTTTTTTTTTTAGTAGCATTTGAATGTTTGAATGAAAAAGAGAAATTCTTGTGAAAGTAATTAGTTGTCTCGTTTTTGAGTGCATTGAAACAAATACTTTTCTTTGGATTTGATTGTTAAGAAAGATTTTTGTTTTCAAGTATTTGCATTTTCCAACTCTTTCCTAGCTAGAACTTCATTGAAGAGAAAAGATCATTTAATAATCTTAAGTGCATTTTTGTAGTGATTTTGAGTCGAGTCTTTACACCACAAGTTTCATCTCCATCACCTCTTGACTTAATCAAAAACCACTAAAAATCACGCTTAAAATAAAATCAATCTAGCAAATTTTTTGTTTCTAGGGCTGTGATACACCAACATAGCTTAGGCTAGTATCTTGGAGTAGGGTGTAATTAACTCTCCAAGATAGTAAAACAAACAAGTAGCTTTATCTTGCGGTAGGAGAAATCCAATTGTTGCATCTA
>APFE030816605.1:0-18388 GCA_000404065.3 Pinus taeda
GCCCTTCCTCCTTGGGACAATCACTCTATATCGGCCCACCTCCTACCTGGAGGTATGGCTGCATGCGATCCCTCTGCCCACCTGGCTCAATGTTTCCCCCTACTGGAGGTCTCTGCATGAGTAGATGTCTCTACTCGATCTCCTCTCAGCTTCCCCTGTTGTGGCTACTCCACAACTTCCTGAAGTTGCTGCACCAATCGTGGCTCTTCCACAATTGTTTGAGACTTCTTCTGGCTCTGCATGTTGAGAGGTAATATACCCTCCCTCTCAACCACCAAGTCTCCATCAGTTGCCTTGCTCCTCAAGGCTTTGCATGCATCTTGAACCTTAAGAGCATACAGGTTCTTGACCCGTGAACCAATCTGCTTCACCTGTCTAGTGATGATGTGTCTAAGGAAAACCTTTCCGTCTCTGAAGACTACATCATAGCCTCTGTCTTCAGCATCGCGATTGACAACAAGTTTCTCTTCAGTCCTGGTACATACTTGACATCGGTCAAGGTAAGGTGAGCTCCATGCTCCCTCTGAAAAATAACCGTGCCTACACCTGAGACACTATACTTCTCATCATTACCCATCCCTATGAGTATCTGGAGATCTTTCTCCTCCAAAGTACTGAACAAACTTTTGTCACCGGTCATGTGGAAAGAAGCTCCACTGTCAAGAAACCAACCACTTCCCATCATGGATGAAACCATGCATGCGAAGAGTGTGAAATCCAACTCAAACTGTGAAGCAAGTGCCTCACCTTCAGATCCTTCCTCGGATCCCTTCTTGGACTTCTTCTTTGGGCAATTAGTAGCATAATGGCCCAACTCATGACAACGAAAGCATCTCACCTTCGACTTGTCAACCTTCTTCCCATCATTGGAAGAACTGGATTCAGAAAGAGAAACCGTACCCTTCCCCTTCTTCGCCTTACTCACTAAGGCACAGTTCCTCATCATGCATAGATGAAGAACTGTCTCTGGTGTTCCATCTAATCTCCTCCTGCATCAAGATCTGACCATAGTCGTTCCCAATTTGGCAGTTTCTCCCTTCCATTCACCGAGTCCTGGTAGCTATGCCAGCTCTTAGGAAGGCCAAGGAGTGCTAGACTCACTATCCTCATCATCGACAGTCACCCCCACACTTCCCAGCTCATCCCGGCATTGGGTGAACTTCGTGAGATACTGAGGCATACTGTCTCCATTCTCACACTTAATGTTTCCGAGTTTTATCCTTGAGCTCCATTCCACCAGCTCAAAAAAAAACTCAACTGCTTCCAATCTAAAATTCGTGAGAACGAAGTATTTCTTGTACAGAGATCGACTGTATGGGCATTCACCGGATATCTCACCTTCCAAAAGAAGGATGAATCCAGAGGCTACCTGGCCCGATTACAGACTCTGCCTGAAGAAATAAAACGTAGTCACTTCCAGAATAATAGATCTGATGATCAATCCTCGCTTTGATATCCTGTAGAAATCTCTTCTACAAATCAACCACCTCTGATACCATGTAGAAATTTTGAATAATTTAACACATATTCAACAGAGATTATCCTGATCATGTACTATTGTGGAAAACATACACAATACATAAGCTCCTCTACGTTGATCATCAATATAGCAGCATCAATAACAATAAAACATCAAGAGCATTCACACATTAACACAGTATGTATCCCGGGGAAAGCATCTCGCTAAAAACCCCAACTATCTGTATATTAATGATTGAGTCATGTAACATTACACAGCATAATACTTCTCACAAGTATCTCCACCTCTGTTACACACAATACAGCTAAGATCTGAATCAATCACTGGCTCAAATCTCCTTCGCTGCTTGCCTGCCTCCGCTGCTCAATACCTGCGTGAGAATTGATGGTAATTCCAAGGCAACCACGTATTTACTTGGCTAAATCACGTATTTCCAAGCTACAATGTGGGCAAACTCATTGGCATACTCAATCCCCTGATTTGTGCAAGATCTGGTGCAAAACTATAGTCACAACTGATAGCAATCTGATTCTCTAACACCTGTCCCTGCTGAACTGAACATGCACTGACATGCAACTGAGTTAACTGATGTATTCATTAGTTGTATTATGAGTTAATAACTTGTGAATTAATTAATAACTAATTCACCCCACTCATCTCTAGTCTATTTGCCAATTAGACTAAATACAACCAGTTTAACAAAGCTAAACTGAACACAACTCCATCAACTGCACCTCCAGTCCACTAAACTCAACTCACTTGAGTTCTAACTGAAGTCATGCATGCAAATATTCAACTAACCCATAAGAACCACGTATTTCCTTCATGCAATTGCATGTGCCACATCCGTAGCTCGAACTGAAGTGCTCCAAGAGAATAAGATTAAGTTTATAGTCCAAATATTATTGTGAGATAATAATATTTGACTTTTCTATTTTTGACAGCCAGTCTAAAAATAGACTTGATCACTCACACTGTGATCACTCACACTTTCATCAAAAATAGAAGTCCATCTATTTTTTCCAACTTGATCAATCATCCATAAACAGCAACCTGCAATCCATAGACATGATCCATATGTCTAAAAATAGACATAGTCTAAAAATAGACTTGCGCCAAAAATAGCCTGCCGTCCCACTTAGTGAAGGCGACTCTTTTCACTAAGCTCCATCATCTTGTTGCAATCTCAACAAGCATTTCTTGTTGCACACTTTTCAACAAAATATATTTTTAGAAAGAAAAGAAGACCTACTACTACTGATAAAAGAAAATGTTTTATATTGGGACAAAGAGGACATTGGGCTAACAAATTTCCATCCAGAAAGCAAAATACACAAGTCAAACTTTTTAACTTGTTTTCTTCATCATATAATCCAGCTGAATGGGAACTAATTTCAGACTATGATTCTTTAGCAAAATGTTTTTCAATATATAGTTCCAGTTCAAATGATGAAGATTTAGCACATCATTTTCAGATATTAGATGTAAATATTAATGATGATGAAAACAATGATTGTACATTCATAAAAAATTGTAAAATGTTCTCGGGATATCACATTTCAAATGAAATCAACCATCTTTAACTACATATTGATAAATTTTCTCCCAACCTAGTTGTCCCAAGATGCAGGCTTCAAAAAAGAATAAATGAATTACAAAAGAGTGTTCCTCCTATCAGGACCCTTTTACCAGTTGAAGAAAGAGAAGATATACCTCCTAATTATACTTCTCTTAGAGGGACTCTAGAAGACCAAATCAATCAGGTTGAGAATAGGATCAGAAAAAATAGAAATTTAATAGCCACATAAGCGAATGATATTAAGCAAGATATCTAATTACTTGATGAATTGAACTGCCAGTTTGTCACCATGATGACTAAAGCAGCAGAAATTCCACTTGAACCCAATTTGAAATTGAATATCTGAAAATCTTAGATTCAAAAAAAGAATTTTAAGAATCTCAATTAAAATACATTAGTGGAATTGGAGATAGATTAGTCATCCAAATTGGCATCAAAATACCAGGCTATAAACTTTATCATCTAGATGCTCAAATCGACACAGGTGAAATGAGCAGTTGCTGCAAATACAAAGCACTTCCATCATACTATTGGTAGCCAACACAAATCTAATTCAAGGCGGTCAACCAACAAATCATGAAGGTCTATTTTGTTGCTCAACATTTTGCTGTTTTGTTGAATAATCTGGTAACGTATGTTACATTATACAATTATGATGCAGGTGTTGATATTCTGTTAGCACATGATTTTGTACAGAAATATATGCCAATTATTGTAGATAAGAGTAGTATAACTTTTACAATGCATCTTTGAAAAGTTGAGGTTGCAGCCAAAATCAATTTCATCATAAAAATTGATCCTAACAAAAAAGCAGAAGATATGGAAGTTTCTCTTAAAGATCTCATAAAAAATCAGAAAATCATCAAAAATGCAGATCTCCATGCACCTGAGGTCTAAAATAAGTGCTTGAGAAACTCAAACAAAATTGAATGTCAGAACACCCTGATACATTCTGGTTCAAAGAAAAATATTTCATCACACTCCCATATAAAGAAGGTATGAGACAAACTCCACAAAAGGCATCAGCATATCATATGAGCCCTTACAAATAGGAGTTATGTAGACAAGAAATTCAACAATTGCTTGATAGAGGTCTTATTGAACCATCAAAAAGCCCATGGGCATGCCCAACCTTCTATGTCAACAAGCATTCAAAACAAAAATGAGGAAAGAAGTGGTTAGTCATAAACTATAGAGCTCTAAATGATGCCCTCTCTCCTATCGAGTATCCTCTTCCAAGCAAAGAAATCTTGTTAGCCAGAATTTCTCAAGCTAAAATTTTTAGCAAGTTTGATCTGAAGAGTGGATTTTGGCAAATAGCAATTGTTCCAAGTGAGAGATTCAAAACAACATTTGTTGTCTCAAACAGACAATATCATTGGACAGTTCTACCCATTGCTTTAAAGAATGCACCATCTGAATTTCAGAAAAGAATGGAAGATATATTCAGACATTTAAATTTTGTCATTATATATATAGATGATTTATTAGTTTTCAGCAAAAATCTCCAAGAACATAAAATCCATCTTGAAGCCTTATATGAGCTTGTGTATAAGCATGGTTTAGTATTGTCCTCCGGACCAGACAAATTTGTCATTGCTCAAACCAAGATAAACTATCTTGGTCTTGTCATTTCATAGTGAAAGATAACGTTACAGGATCATGTTTTACAGAATTTATTAAAATTCCCAGACCAGTTTCCAGATATCAAGATAACTCAACGGTTCCATGGATGTTTGAACTATATCATAAATTTCAATGAAAAATGGTCGGTAGATACAAAGGTCATACAAAAAAGGCTTAAGAAGAATGCATTATTGATAGATGTCATGAAAAATGCAGTCAAAGAAATCAAGGATAAAATTAAAACTCTTCCTCCTCTTGCATTACCAGAAGATAATTGTCCTTTCATTTTAGAAACATATGCTTTTAATTATGTATGGGATGTAGTTTTGTTACAGCAATGACATAAAAAGGAAGAAGTTTGTGCCTATGCATCAGGGACATTTTTGAATATTGAATTAAAATTTCCCTCCTCACACAAAGAAATTTTGGCAGTCAAGAGAGGCATCAAGAGATTTCATCTCTTCTTGAAAAATGTCCATTTTACAGTAAAAACAGATCTCAAGCATATGAAAGGAATGCTTGGAAACAAACGTCTGCTAGAACAAGGAAATTCAAGAATTTTACGATGGGAATTATGTTTTGATGGATTTGATTTTGAAATCATATACAAATTAGATAAAGAAACTACCTTGCAGATATGCTCACCAAAGAAGTTAGCAATCCTACCCAAGAAATAAATGTCTTCAAAATAGGGGAAGCTCTAATTCTAGGAAACAAAGGTTCCAAATTGAGCTATGTTTAGATTGCAGACATGAATTTTATTGGGAATGTCTAGTCACTAAAATCAAATTACTTCCCATTGAGGTTCAACAAATGATTTTTTTCAAATGGCATAATTCTCAGAATGGAAGACTTGCATATGACATCAACTAGAACTTAATAAATAATATCCATATTTATTTTGGCCACACTAGAAATTTGCACATTGCTTGTATTTATGACCCTCCTATCACATGGTATGAATATTATGGCATACTCCAGTTTGCTCGGACACACAAGGAAATCCATGTTTATATGTATTGTGAAGATATAAAGAGCAATTACAGGTCTTAGAGCTCGTAGCTAGAAGTTTTGTTCTATATGTTTTCTGCTAGAACTTTTGAGATCAAAAATATTTTTTCAAAATTTATGATCAGTATTCTCAAAATTGGATTATAGGAAGGGGCATTGGCTTACAAAATATTTGCATTTAGTTTATCTCATCGAGTTACAACAATCAACCTCACCACTCAAAATGAGTTCCATTTGGTTGTAGAATTTTTTGGAGATACATGTCTTCCAGCTGAACAGCTAGATCATCATTTCCTCTATAGTCCTTTCTATGCTTGTCTTGGATAATTTCCCCCCCACTTGCTTGATCAAGTTATTCCTAGGTCCTAGCCAGCCCTCCATGAAGGCTCTTCAGAAAAAGACAATTATTCTCCTCCAAATGGATATGACTATGACCATAGTCCGAAAGGATATTATTAAGAGCATCACTCTTTTCTCTTGTAAAAATTTTACTTTCGGTGTTTTGTGGGTTCTCTCCGTAAAAGAATCTCCATTGTGTAATAGATTTAAGAACAATAATGATCCTTACTTTTGGTTTTTAGTGGGTTCTCTCCATAAATAATCTCCACTGTGTAAATCTTAGGTTAACTTTCAGGATGAATATCTGAAACTAGGAGCACTTCTCCGACTTTTGGTGGGAATTGACCCACATTTCAGAGAATCTATGGAAAATTTTAGATTTTGGGATCTATAGTTTGTACACTTTATGTAGACATAGGTCAGATTTCGAGAAGAGACTAGATGCTCTCTTGAAATCTTATAAATAAAGGAAAATGCATTGCCATTGGGGCATTTTAGTTTCTAGAGCTCTCTCTTTCTACAAGATCTCTATCATTTTGTCTTAGGTCAAGTTCAACAAGCCTGCGCATGTGCACTTTGATGCATATGTGAACCTAAAGTGGCGAGACTCTTAGGAAGCATTGAGTATGAGACTTTGCCAAGGTTGGCCATCTAAGACTTTTCTAAGGTCAATCCGCACGCTTTGTGCTATGCTACTAAAATTAATACATCGTTATACTTTTTGATGTTGCCCAAAATTTCTAAATTTCAAAAGTTCAGGTTGCAGCCAAAAGCAGTTTTATCATAAAAATTGATCCTGAAAAAAAACAGAAGTGATGGAAGTTTCTCTTAAAGATCTCACAAAAAATCAAAAAATCATCAAAAATGCATATCTCCATGCACCTGAGGTCTTAAAAGAAGTGCTTGAGAAAATCAAATATAATTGTATGTCAGAACATCCTGATGCATTTTGGTTGAGAGAAAAATATTTCATCACACTCCAATATAAAGAAGCTATGAGACAAACTCCACAAAAGGCATCAGCAAATCATACGAGCCCTTCTAAATAGGATTTATGCAGACAAAACATTCAACCATTTCTTGACAAAGGTCTTATTGAATCATCAAAAATCGCATGGGCATGCCCAACCTTCTCTGTCAATAAGCATTCAAAACAAAAACGAGGAAAGAAGAGGCTAGTCATAAGCTATAAAGCTCTAAATGATGCCCCCTCTCCTATCAGGTATCATCTTCCAAACAAAGAAATCTTGTTAGCTAGAATTTATCAAGCTAGCATTTTTAACAAATTTGATCTAAAGAGTGGATTTTGGTAAATAGGAATTGTTCCAAGTGACAGATTCAACACAACATTTGTTTTCCCAAACGGACAATATCAGTGGACAGTTACACCCTTTCGTTTAAAGAATGCACCATCTGAATTTTAGAAAATAATGGAAGATATATTCATACATTTCAATTTTGTCATTGTATATATAGATGATTTATTAGTTTTCAGTAAAGGTCTCCAAGAACATAAAATCCATCTTGAAGCCTTCTATGAGTTTGCATATAAGAATGGTTTAGTATTGTCCTCCGGACCATTCAAACTTGTCATTGCTCAAACCAAGATAAAATATCTTGGTCTTGTCATTTCACAGGGAAAGATAATGTTACAGGATGATGTTTTGCAGAATTTTTTAAAGTTACCAGACGAGTTTCTAGATATCAAGACAACTCAACGGTTTCTTGGATGTCTGGACTATATCATAAATTTCTATGAAAAGTAGTCAGCAGATATAAAGGTCATACAAAAAAAGGCTTAAGAAGAATGAAATTTGGATAGATTCCATGACAAAAGAAGTCAGAGAAATCAAGGATAAAATTAAAATTCTTCCTCCTCTTGCATTACCACAACAAAATTTTCCTTTCATTTTAGAAACAGGTGCTTCTAATTCTGTATGGGTTGCAGTTTTTTTACAGAAATGACATAAAAAGGAAAAGGTTTGTGCCTATGCATCAGGGACATTTTTAGATACTAAATTAAAATATCCCTCTTCACAGAAAAAATTTCTGGTAGTCAAGAGAGGCATCAAGAGATTTCATCTCTTCTTGAAAAGTGTCCATTTTACGGTAAAAATAGATCTCAAGCATATGAAACGAATGCTTGGAAAGAAACGTCTGTTAGAACAACGAAATTCAAGAATTTTACGATGGGCGTTATGGTTTGATGGATTTGATTTTGAAATCATATGCAAATCAGGTAAATAAACTACCTTGCAGATAAGCTCACCAAAGAAGGTATCCATCCTACCCAAGAAATCAAAGTCCTCAAAACAATGGAAAGCTTTAATTCCAGGAAACAAAAGTTCCAAATTGAGCTATGTTCGGATTGCAGGCATGAATTTTGTTGGGAATGTCTAGTCACTAAAATCAAATTACTTCCCATTGAGGTTCAACAAATGATTTTGTCCAAATTGTATAATTCTTAGAATGGAAGACTTTCATATGACATCAACTGGAACTTAATAAATAATATCCATATTTATTTTGGCTATACTGGAAATTTGCACATTGCTTATATTTATGACCCTCCTATCACATGGTATGAATATTATGGCATACTCCAGTTCACTCGAACACACAAGGAAATCCATGTTTATATGTATTGTGAAGATATAATGATAAATTACAACTCTTAGAGCCCCTGGATAGAAGTTTTGTTCTATATGTTTTCTCCAAAAACTTCTGAGATCAAAAATATTTCTGCAAAAGCTATGATCAATCTTCTCATAACTGGATTACAAGAAGGGTCACTGGCTTACAACATCTTTGCATTTAGTTTATCTCACTGAGTTACAACAGTCAACCTCTCCACTCAGAATGAGTTCCGTTTCGCTGTAGAGTTTTTTGGACATACATGTCTTCTAGCTGATCAGCTAGATGATCATTTCATGTACAGTCCTTTCTACACTTGTATTGTACAATTTTCTCCTCACTCACTTGATCAAGTTATTCCTGGGTCCTAGCTAGCCCTCCATGAAGACTCTTCAGAAAAGAACAATTATTCTCCTCCAAGTCGATATGACTCTGACCGTAGTCTGAAAGGTTATTATTAAGAGCATCTCTCTTTTCTCTTGTACAAATTCTACTTTCGGTGTTTAGTGGGTTCTACTCATAAAAGAATCTCCACTGTGTGATAACTTTAAGGACATTAATGATCCTTACTTTTTGTGTTAGTGGGTTCTCTCCATAAAGAATGTCCATTGTGTATATCTTAGGTTAACTTTCTGGACAAATATCTAAAACTCAGAGCATTTCATCAACTTTTGGTGGGACTTGACCCACATTCTAGTGAATCTATGACAAAGTTTAGATTTGGGATCTATAGTTTGTACACTCTATGTAGGCAGGGGTCAGATTTTGATAAGAGACTAGATGTTCTCTTGAAATCCTATATTTAAAGGAAAATGTATTGCCATTGGGGCATTCGGTCACTAGATCTTTTTCTTTCTACAAGTTCATTGTCATATTGTCTTAGGCCGAATTCTACAAGCCCGTGCATGCACACTTTGATGCATATGTCAACCTAAAGTGGCGAAATTCTTAGGAAGCATTGAGTCTGATACTTTGCTAAGGTCGATTGTCTAAGAATTTTCTAAGGTCGATATGCATGCTCTCTGCTATGCTATATCGTGATGATACTAATTTAATAATACATATTATTGGTTCGAGAATGTGAAGCAAGTCTATAACTAGAAATCAATTTAATGACAACAATAATAACAACTAAACCATTTGTATCTTTGTACAAATATGACTTGTGCATTTTCATAAATGGGAATTAATTCATTTATACATATGTCTTTTATATATCGCGATGATACTAACTCAACAATACATATCATTAGTTACAAGAATGTGTTGCAAGTGTATAATTGGAAATTAATTCAATAACAACAATAATCACTAAATAATTTGTATCCATTTACAAATATGACTTAATTCATTTATACATATGTCTTTCATATGAAGTTTTGAAACAACTTTTATACAAATTATGATAATTACCCTTAACCATTGAATTTGTAGATGATATTCACTGATCTTGAGATTAGAATTTTCTCTTCAAATGTTAAACTTCTCACATGTAAAAGTTAGAGTCTACTTTGCTCAACATTGTCGACTCATTGGTAGCCTTCCCACTTTATATTTTGGAACTTTTTTCCTAAGTGGATCTCCGAGTTGCAATGGAATTGCATAATTTATAAACACATTATTGGTGTGGGGATGAGTTCCTCAACTCGAGGAGGTCCCACTAAATGAACCCCACATGCACCAAACTCATACCAGATCTCTAATATTCACTCAAATCACATATGTCGAGCAATGTGATGCAAGAAAGTTTGATTCTCATAGCTTGCTTTTTTTGTATATATAGAAGGTTTTAGTGGTGCCACTTGGCTCCTCATGCAAAATAATTACACCCATAGGCATTTATTTGAGAGAATGCATCTCTCATTATCGTCTATGCTTCTCATCTCTACCTCGCATAAGGCACCCTGTCCACTTGACATTTGTTTCATGACATATTTCCTCTATGTGCTCAAGGTCTCCCTGAAAATACCCACAAACTCTGAAACACATATTGCTTCCACTCATTACATTTTTGGAGGGTGCTTTGTGTGTGAGTTCCATACTCTCTTGATTTTTATGTTTCACAACCAATACCTTTGTAATTCCATAACGCACGATGAACCCATTTCTCACCATGTCAGGTCCGAGTAAGCTCATTTGCAATATTAGTTGTGTATTATTACTCTTTCTCAATTCCCTTCTTGTTTTCTTACTTCTCATTTTGAATCATTAGGTATCCCTAATCAACAAACAGAAATATGTGTGGATTTAAAGATGATCTGAGGTTGTCATTGATGTTAACCCAAGCAGCACCAAGGGCTACCCTGATCTTTCAAGGGATATTTGACTTGAAAAATTACTCTATTTTGAGTCAAGGATCTTCTAGATGGATTCCACCCATCGAGATGTTTCTGTTGATATATGGCATGCCAAGTAATGCTTCACGGTTTGAGAGATATTCATGTTTGAAGTTAGTAACCCTACTTAGTGGGATAAAACCCTATCGGGTTGTGGCATGGCACTCATAATTGGTTTTGGTCATTGAATATTCAATAATTAACACTTTTTAAGCTACAAAAATCCCTCCAATATTCTCTATAGAAGCCCCTCTCAACTCTATAAAAAAAAATCTCATATATCCTCCAAATGAAGTGATCGTGGAACTTTTGCTATAACTTCATTTCTACGAAGTCTTAGATTCAGAAATGAAAAAAAATTTGATTCGCAATCCTGATCAACATCGTGACCAAATTTCATATCTTGGTTCACTATATTTTTAGAGATGTGATCTATGGAAGTTAGGGTTTTTGCAGGCTCCCGAATTTCATCTCAAAGAAGTGACCTTGGGAAAATAGTCATAACTCTCTCTCTGAGAAGAGGACTGGAATTCTATCAAAAGTTGCAGATAGTGCATGGATCTTAGTTTTATGTGTATCAATTTTAGAGCCGAAGGAGGTAATAGTGACACGTGGCATGTTGTACAAGTTCGCTCTACTGAACTAATCCATAATTAGGTCATTGTGAGAGATTGGGCATAACTTTGCCTTGAAGAGTCCAATTTGGGTTAGACCTATGGGGGATACTACAAAACCAAAGATCACATATTGGGGATTTGAAAGAATAGAGATACATCAGATTAAATATTGTGCTCCTAGAAGGCGAGAAAACTAGATCAATTACTGTAAAGGGGTGCAAAGGACCAGACTTTCTAGGGAAGCAAAGAGCAAGGTGTAGAAAAATGATGCAGCAGAGGTAAGCTACAGGTAATTATATTCTATATATGCATGTTCATTTTTTAATTGCATTAGGTTCTTTGTATTCTAACTTGTTGTTTTTGTTTAGCACTGACATATGCTCTACAAGATGAGGTAAGTTTTGCTATTATCATGTCATGGGTATTTCCTTGAAGACTTTTTGCAAGTATTATATATTCATGAAGAGAAGATTCAGTGCATAATCTAATGTTTCAAAGAGTGAGAAAGGGTAGCATGACAAGAGAAACAATCAAGGTGCAGAACAATAGCAAGAAGTTCAACATATGAAATCTTCAAGTGCGAAGCACTGCATACAATCATTGTAAAAGTATTATTTTACAGAGTCATTGTAGAAGCATCATTGTAAAAGTTGTACAAGTGTCTATCTGCAAAGAGTTGAAGAGGCAGTGTTGGGAGGTTTAGGATCATCATTGGGTGGTTGTTTCATAGTTGGGGTTATGGTCTAATGTATCTTCTTGTTCTACATCATTCTGTATAATTGTAAAGCGGACCATTTTCCTTGGTACGGGAGTCCATTCTTCTTTTATTCTTCTATAGGGTGGTAGGGTGGCAGTAGGCTGGTGCATGAAGTCACTAACAGGTTCGAGCCTGTGAAAAGTTAAGGGTGGTAGGGTGGTGCTAGGGTGAGTTGTAACTCATTGGGTGTTGGGGCATCCGTTCAGTTGACTATTAAAGAATCTCGGGCATTGGAACATCCGTCCAGTGGGAGATAGAGAAGAATTCTTTCATATAATTCTAGGAAGTTGTTTCTTTCATTTCAATTGGGAATGAAGATTAAAGAATTTATTAGAAAAGAATTTGGTGGTTTATGACCTGGAGAGGTTTTTCCTCCTAAAATATTTGTGCCTCCTGGGTTCTTTTATTTACTATTATTACGGCATAAACGTTAATAATAATTGAAGATTAACTAATGCTCTAAAAATATTTAAAAGTGCTAATTGATAAGGAATACTGATGCACCCCCCCTCTCAGTATTTTCCAACAATTGGTATTAGAGCTTGGTTCCTTCAGTAACAGCTTAACCATTAGAAGTCAGTTTTTAGAGCATCGAGATGGGAAAGTCAAAGAAGCAGGTTACAAGGATTTCAAAGGAAGATAGAGGTACAACAAAATCTCAAGAAAGTGAGTATTGTGTACCAACCTTGATGTTGATACAGATAATTACTGGATATGGGAATCCAGGATGGAAGTATCTTTGCAGGCACATGGAGTATGGGAATCAATTGTTTCTGGAGACACATCTACCGACAAAGCTAAAAGGTACAATTCAAAGGCCATGTATGTAATTTTGAATGTTTTTCCAAATTCTGTTAAAACAAAAGTTGGTCAATGTTCAAAAGCTAAAGTGCTTTGGGAAAAGCTTCATAATCTCTATTCAGCAAAGAAATTAGGTCAAGATGTTATTGAAAACTTGGATCCTTCTAGGTATAATGAAGAGGGTTTGACCATAGAATAATTTTCTAAGGAGGCAATCAAGATTATAAAAGAGCTCAAGGTTGAGAAGATCCATTCCAATACTCTTGAAGAACAAGTTCAGGGTCTCAAAATTGAAGTTGAAGAGCACAAATGTATTGAAGAGTCACTTCAAAAGAAGTTGGAAGAAATTAATAATACAGCGACACCAGACCTCAAGAGAGAAGTCCGACAGAAGCAACAAGAACTTGACACAGCATTTGAAGAGATTAGCTAGATCACACAATAGATGCAGGAAGAAGAAATTGAAAGGAAAGAATTTGATCAAAGATACATATCTGCTATTGACCAAAAGAAAAAGGAATTAGAAACATCTTCAATAGAAATAAGCAGGCTCAGGATTGAAAATTAGAAGCAGAAGGAACAAATACAGGTTCTCAACAGAGAAGTAGAGAAGACCACTCTTCTCAAGCTACAGATTGAGGAGGTAGAAAAACGAAGGAAGATCTTGAAAAGATGGTTTCAAGAAGATCTTACTCAAAATAAAGAAGAACTTGATGCAACTCGTGATGAGATCAACAAACTCAACGGATCAAAAAAAGAATACTTACAAGATAAGACAGATGAAGAAGCAAAAATGAAGGCATTTAAAGATGGTAAAGCTCCATTTGATGAAGGTACAAGCTCCACAGCTTTGCAGGATAATTCTAAGAAGGAAGTTGATCAAAGTGAAAAGCCAAAGAAGAATGATGCAATTGCAAAGAACAAGACCAGAGTAAACAAGAATAAAGGACCACAAGAAACTACAACACTGCCTCCAAAGAAGAATGAAAAATCTTCCACGTATGTTCGTTTATTTAATAGTTATTGCTTTTTATGTGCTAATTATGGACATATGGCTAGGGATTCTGAAGTTTTTTATAGGTACAATCATTATCTACAAAACCCTAGAAGCAAGTTTCAGGATCACGAGATAGGTTTGACGATGATTTTGTCAAAAGAAAATACGTGCTAGATAGGCAAAATATTGAATGTTTCAAATGCCAAAACTATGGACATAGCACTCGCGATTGTAGATATTAGATGGAATCACCTATGGAAAACATTGAATGCTTCAAGTGTCATAACTATGGGCACATGGATCGATATTACAGGAATAAGAAGGTTTGGAAAAGGAATCAGGTACAGGAAGAGAATGCAGATAACAAGGTTTCAGCAGTTATGCTTTCAGGATTTGTAAAAGCAAAATTTTATGAGGAATTAGTAGTTTCTTCAAATAATGACTCAAGTCAAGATGGCCCATTAGGTGACTCCCTATTTTGAACAATCTGTCTTGTTGACTCCTTAATGTTTGTACAATAGGAGTCTATGCAGTAGTATATGGCACAAGTCTACGATTGTAGTTTCATTAAAAGTTCAGGGGGAGGAAACCAATTGAAGGATTACATGTTACTAGGAAGGGTATTGAGGTGCATAAGACTAAGGAGAAGGTGTGGACCATGAAGGATGAGTAGGAGAACACCAGGGGGAAGGAATGCATTTTGGAGGACTCCTTTGATTGATATAATAGAGTTGTTCAACCCCACCTTCAACCCCTTGGTGTACAACCTTCAATCCAAGCACAAAAGGGCACTTATATGTGGAATTTCTTTCTTCACAGACTAAGTAAGCCTCTATAAGATTTAATGAATATTCATTTCTGGGGTGCCTTCTAGTGCATCTATGGAAAAGGATAGCTAAGGCTCTCTCTGCTTCCTCCTACTTCCTCTTGATATTCATGGTGTCCATTTATAGAGAAAGGGTGTCAAACATTTCACTTTTAAAGTATTCCAACATGTTTCCAATTTCACTCTTGATAGATGAGTTGGAGGAAGAAGAAATGGCCAAAGCTTGACTAGCCCTACCCTTCTTTCTGTCAGCCCTAGAATGGTTTTGGAAAACTGTCTTGATATCATCATAAGCTAGGTGATAAGTTCCCCCTCCAGACATCATATTTAAGGTTTTCTTAATGTCCTCCCTATTTCCTCTAAGAAGGACTAACTTGATTGATTCAGGATCATGGGTGCATCTAGCCCTTTTGTAACGAAGTTGGAACCTTTTCTCATAATATTCCAAGGATTGATCATGTCCCAAGGTTATTCTAAAGATTTCCTCTTTGGTGTCTTTGGACCTACAATAGTCCATGTACTTGTTGTTGAAGGCTTGTTACATTTGAGCCCGGGTAGTGATGCTGTCCCCAGCTAAACCCACGAACCAGCGGAAGGATGCATCCTTAAGGGTGGATGGGAATAACCACAATTTTTGGTCATCATAGGTATAGTCATAAGTTCTATAGATGATAAAAAAGTAAAAACAAAAGGTATCAAGGTCCTCTCATGTTAAGCCATGGAAGTGAGGAAGGGCAGAGGGGCTTATGATTTTCGTCGTGGCATCTGCATTAGTCTCTCTAATGGGAAAAAAACCTTCATTTATGTTTTCAGTCTCATTTTTGTTTTCAGCCATGGTGTAAGTGTGTGGAATTGTTTCTTCTTATTCTTCCCCAATAGGCTCTTCAAATATATTTTGTTGTTCACCTTATGGGTGCTCTAATTCCCCTGCAGTCACAAAGGGAAGTTTACAGTCACCAAAGAAGAGGGAAGGTTGATTATTTGATGGTGTGGAGGTATTTGGCAAGAATTTCTCTAAATTGTCTCCACTCCTACTAGGCATGAAATATCCTTTTTTATTTTTATGTATTGCTCAGAATTAATTGTAAATCAGAAAGGAAACCAGAATAACATTTACCTACTGAATGAAAATTAGAAAGAAAAGCAGAAACTACATCTATCTATATGACTCCCCAACAATGATGCCAAAAAGTGATGAGCCTCAATATCGCAGCAAGAATGCCACAACTCCTAGGGCTACCAACTTTACCTTATCATCCCAGGGTTTCATACAAACTTGGAGGTGGCAGTGTTATATACACAACAGAAGAATCATTCTACTCATGCAACTTCTCAACTGGGGCACTTGACCATTATGGTTCCAGACTAGTTCTTTTATTGAAGTAAATTGAATTTGACTTACTAGCAGTGAATATAAAGCTTGTTCTAGTGTAGGGAAAGTAAATTCTTGCCTAATTAGTAAATGAAAGCTACCAATTGTTAAATTATATAAAATGCCATAAATCATCTAACTATGAAATGAAGCAAATTACTTGAAGAAAGAAACTATGTTAATCTTTCAATTCATCATTTAGCTATCAGGATTGCTTGAAAATAGAAAGTTACTCTATCATCTTAGAATTCAAACATGCATGGATTAACTATCTCATTCAGATTTGTAGAAAATGTCTTAATTGCTAGCTTCAGAAATATAAAAGCTAATGCTTTCTGACCTTGCAAGAGGGAAAAAAATGGGAAGGATGGTCTAGTTGGCACTTCTAGTCATTCATTTGAAGCTAACGGGCTAACCTAGTCATATACTAGGTTATCTTATCATTTCAGGTCAAAACAGGGTCAAAACAATTTCCCACAAGATGTACTAATCTGCTACGGGATGTCTTGAATTTCTACAGGAAGTTAGCTCAGAGGTTTGGGACGGTAAGAATAGTGATATGAGGTATTGGAGGGGTGCATGAAAATTGTAGAAGGTGTAAGGAAGGTATAAATCTCCCAAGGCCGAGCCCAACACCCTAAGGATGTTAGATTTTCTTAAGGTAGCTTGCTCACGGTGGATCGAAAATGGAGGTTTGGACTATGGGTTAGTATGCTTGGGCAGGAGGTAGAGAAGACCTAGGTGAATATGGTTGGAGGAGTCCCTTCCTGCAAATCAAAAATTGATGCAATAAAACATATTTCTCTTTTCATTTATAAATCAGTATAGGTCCACATGGAAAAGATGAGTTGAATTCACATTGAATTTGAGGAATCTAATCTATCTACTATTAAGGGCTAGATCTATGAAATGGATTTCCTTTTTATCTACAAAAACCTTAAGAAAATAAGATAACAATTGTAGATGCTTCCAAGAAATCATAAACAGTTATCTAACTATGAATGATACTTAATCTATGCAGGAAACAAAAGACCAGCTCTATCTTTGGGGTTGTGATAGTGGGGTCCTCTAATCATGATCCCATGAGGGATATGAAATAGGGGCCATTGTCACACAATTTTTTGCTATAATTTCCTCCACTAAACTGCAATACTAATATACCTCTTTAAACTAATGGAAGCAAGGTTAAGCAACAATTCAAATATTATGCTAAGCTAAACAGAAAAAATCCAAATAAACTTTACCAACTAGTGATCATTCTAAGCTAAGAATACAACTACAAAAGATGAACTTCTTCTACTAGGGTTGGGCCCTAACCCAAGAGCTTCAACCCTCTGAGTCAACTTAGTACTGGATCAAAATAGAAGTTCTCATTATCATAAAAATGTCAAGCACATCATAACAATTACAATCAAAATGTTTTAGCTCAAAATGGCCTCTTGGCTACAACAAAAAATTGAATCCTAATGAGTCCCTTTGCTCTCTTATTTATACAAAACTGGAGCAACCAAGAGCTCCCTAGAAAATAGGGATACTTGGTCCCCTAACTTGAGAACAACTCTTCCTTGAGCGTCGCTGGCTTGGTTGCCAATGAACTTAGTTTTCTTGGTTGTCAGTTACACTGAGATGCTGAGATAGAGTGGATGAATCTTCAAATAATTTGAGGAGTTAAGGAGGGAGACCAATTCATAAAATCTCTCTTGCTTGCCTACTCCAAATTATTGCACTTAAATCAATGCAAAACTGCTCCAATTCCTTCATTTAACACATGTTAGGCCATATGAAATAGTAACTCAAATTTACTCTTCTCACTAAGTAAAATATAACAAAATATGTAAATAAATGTGAGAAAAGTTAATTTAATAATATGGAGAGTGCCATTATGACCCATATAGTTTTCATCTTAATGAGCCCCATCACTCTTATTTTCTCTTTCTCATACTCTTGGACACTTAGAGTTTCTTAGAGAACTCTTGGATAGTGTGGCATACTTGGAGTTTTGGAGCAAGAAGG
>APFE030816606.1:0-19801 GCA_000404065.3 Pinus taeda
GTTTTAGGAACTGCACAACGGCCTGTTTCACTATGGAGCTCATGATAATTCATTCTAATCTTTGCTATATTAATTTTCTTCTTTGAGCTAGTTAAAATAGAGAGATACTTTTGATCTTCTAGGGTGGGGTTGATGACCTTCTTATAATAACTTAATTTTCTTTTAGCCGCTAAATATTTCTCACACCACATTTTTTCTTTCAACTTAGAAGTAACAATATCTTTAATGTTATTTATGTTTTGCAATGCATCATTCTCGTTGATCTCCCAATAGTTTAACCAGGCCCTTGTGTCTTTATGCCACCCCTGATTGAGCCTTAGGTGTTTTTGGCTGGAATTTAAAGCTAGCTTAGGAAGTCTATGATTGTCTATGTTATTGAGTTTGTGCTTGTACAACAGAAACCTAATCATGGCTAGGCTCTCAATAGGGGAAATACCTGCTTCTATAAGGAGAATAGGATAGGGTGTATTACTTTTAATTTTTAGGTTATAAGTTATAAAACACTTCTGTATTTGCTCAATATTTCTCCATGCTTATCTGGAGATGCTGCAACCCCAAACCTCACAGCCATATAAGATAATAGGAGTGACTAAAGTTTCAAAGAGGAACTTCTTTTTATCCCACATTACTAGGTTTGTTGTTTTACAATTATTTTCAAGACCAAAATAAGCTTTCCACCCCCATTAATCCTTTTCTCAATGCTATGGTTCTAGTTTAGCTTGTGATGAATATCAAGTCCTAGGTACTTGTAAGAATACACTAGATAATATTGAAATAGAATATTTTATATTCCATAAAGCAGTTTTTAATTAACATATATAAATATTTTATTAGATATCCCTTATCACTAAATTCTTAAATAATTTTTTACTTACTTTATTTAAATGAATTATTTCCAACAACTATTTTTCAACTAAATTGGAAAAATTCAACCCATAACAAATAACATTATATAAATTTTTTTTCTAAGTAAAATTAATCTATTGATATAGGCAAAATGTACAAGGAGGCTCTGGCCTCAGCAGTACTGGGTCAATGGAATGACCATTCTATTCTTCCAAACTTGAAAATGAGACTGCCCCAGAAGGGGAAACTAGTCCTGGCGTAAAATTGAAAAGTTTCAGCTGCCCACGTAGGGGCTATAGTTCTCATATACAAAAAATTGGAGTTAAGACTAAGTAAATCAAAACTCGATTTAGACTTGACCATGTTTAGCTGTCCAGTAGGGATGAAATTCCAAGCTATTGCAACCAAGAAGGCAAAAAGACTGTAAAAAGATTAGACATGATGCAAAACAACAAAAGATAGGTGTCAAAGCTGAAGAGAACCAGGTTATTGCTTGCCACCTGATCTGGTGGCCAGCTGCTTGGTTTCCTCAGTAGGTTCCTCCTCCACTATCAGACACCACCTGTAGACTTCAGAGTCTATGTATTCTGCATGTTCACCACCTGCAACAACTACTTTTCAACTAAATGGGAATAAATCAACCCACAACAAATAACATTATATAAATTAATGTTATTAATAAATAATTATATTATATAAATGATAATTTGAAATAAAATATTTTATATTCTAGAACCAACTAGTTTTAGTTAAATATGTATTTTATTAGGATCCCTTTCACTATTCTTAAATAATATTTTACTTACTTATTTTAAATTGAATTATTCCCACAACTACTTTCACAAATGGATAAGTCACCATAACAAATAACATATATAAATTCAGGTATTAATAATAATGTATTCTCTAAATTGATGATTTGAATTAAATATTTATTTTTTTAAGTTATAGTATTTTTATTTAGATATTCTTACACTATTTTTTAATGTAATATTCTCCTTTCTGGATATTTGGTCATTGGACCTTCTGCTGATCATTTATAATGCATAGTAAGATCTGCTCATTCAACTTGTCCTGACGATGTGTTGACAAAATAATATCTCTATGTGATTTTCGCTGAAAATTCTTCTCAAAATATTCTACTCACCTTATTTTAAATTGAATTATTAGCGACAACTACTTTTCAACTAAATGGGAATAAATCAACCCATAACAAATAACATTATATAAATTAACGTTATTAATAACTAATTATATTATATAAATGGATAATATTGAAATAAAATATTTTATATTCTATAACAACTAGTTTTTAATTGAATACATAATTTTATTAGAGATCTCCTTATACTATTCTTATAAGTTTACTTACTTTATATTAAAAGAAATTAAAATTACTTTATACATATAATTTATATATTTATGTAAAGGTAAGGTCCCTTATTATAACTAACTTACTTTTAATTTATGGAGTAGTCTAACGAGGCAGAGGAATTGTCCGGTTTCCGGTGCCGCCCGGAAAAACCTCCTTCTCTGGCCACCGGCTATTCCTCTGCCCTCCGCCACCCTACGCGAGCTCCGCCTAGCTCCGCCACCGCGAGCTCCACCACCTTCCGCATTAACTACGTCTGACAGGAGGACCGAATTCCATTGCTGTCATGTTGCCGTGAGTTAATTCACATTTCAATTCGAATTCTGGTTTTCCGCGGGCTGCTCCTAACCAATTCGACCTGGCACTCCGCAGCTCCCTCCCCTGCAGTTCACCAGGTCACCATAACAGGTGGAAAACTCATGGAACGGGCTCGACTCGTGCCTGCAGCTCACCAGAACAACGAAAAACTCACTCTGACGCTCTACATCTCACCACCTGTACCAGCCAGGCAACAAACAGGTAGGTTCAACACGTTGAACCCACTCTGACAAATATATTCTTATTCATCTCTGACTCTATCAATTAGGACCACCTGCTGTCTTCGACCACCTTCTGCAACATCCTGTGAGGATAAATGGAAACCGTTGCTTTCAATTCCCAAACTCATCAACAGCCACATTGAAAACTCATCAACATCCACCGCATGTGTGCATCATTCATTATACATCTGCACGTTTAAATTTCCTATGTCAATCACAAATTCCTGAAGTGGCGACACTACACTATAGTTTTCTATCTGATTTCGAAGGATGTTCTATATACAATTGCACATTTAATGGTTCACTGCTCATGGACTTAATAGGAGTTATCAATGGTGGCTGCGACCAATGTTTTGTATTTGTAGGTAACCAAAGCTGCCCTTTATCACTGGCATCACCAGGAATTTGCTTGAAGTAGCCTAGTATTTCCCATGTGCAATCTGTTACATAAAAATGTCATCTTCACTGGTCATTCATTGAGCCAAATTACACATTAATATGTATTTGTGTATATTCTGGCAAAGTCCTAAATTTGCATATAACAAAATACAAACCATTGGAATAACAAAATACATACCATCCAGAAGTGGCTGAAGCATTGACTCAGAGGCTGACAACTTGATAAGAAAAGCTCTTAAATCATATTCAAGGTCGTTTTCCGGGAAATCCAACTTATATGATTGATTCACCTTCAATCTAAAAACAAATTTCTCGACTGGTATTTGATTTTTGTCACTAAAGATGACTGCCACTCTCTCTACAATATCTTGTTCACGGACCATTTATTATTGCCCTCGATAACAATAAATCACTGAAAAGGAAATTTATCAAGGATGGAAGTTCCATTACGCAAGCAGCTAATTATAAAATCAAAAGAGTCTAGTTTTTCATCATATTATCTTCAATTTTGATTGTTAACTTGAAAAAGGTATACGAATTTCCTATTTGAAATTTATACCCTAGATAGAATCTAGTATCCAATATTTATATGACACATCCCAAGCTCCATAAATATTTTTTTCAACTGGCGTATTTATTGGCCAGCTCCCAACAATAGAATCTGGACTTAACATAAAAATTCATCAAAATGATGAAATCTGAAACTTGCATGCATCAACTTCTAGAAAGACTTGGTGTATTGGCCTTGCATATTGGAGGCCATCCCAATGAGCTTCAAGGCTTGCTAGAGTGTTTATTGCTACCACCAAACCTCATTTTAACAAGAATTCCCTTTAAATTCATAATATTATTCTAGTTCTGCCTGCTGCTTCATCTCCTCATCTTACTTTGAATATTTACCATTCTGCATAGAATAGTAACCCAAAAATTTGAGAAGCCTTTGTCTGAAATGTGAATACAAAACCCTACAAGAAAACGACAATCTTCAAAAAGCTTACCAGCTACAATTGAAGTTATATAAAACCTAAAAAATAGAAATTTACATATTATAGGCTATATTTAGTAGGCTAGATCTAGTTACTGTTATGTTTTCACCCATAGTTTTGGTCACAAGATATCTAAATGTCTTTGAGAAACTTAGGTTCTGTTATAAACCGCTAACCGTTTAAAGAAAACCTTTCTCCTTTTGCAAGACATTCGTTTTACCTTAATTTTTTAGGAAAACAAATCCAAATGTCGCAAAGTCTCCTTAACAACCAAAAAATTATACCTATAAACAAGAACTTGAACAAATAAATACCTTAAAGTTATCACTCAACTTAACAAAGCCCTTTTTGAGGCAATATTTTTCTATTTAATTATCATACTCGTGATTTGTAAATGTAGTGTTCAAGTTATGTTAAATCAAAAAACCTTTGAAATTCATTTCTTTGGGATTAAAATTTCATTTGTTTCTTGAGAATCAAATAATCATCAACAATTTGACACATTTTCGTTTCTGTGAGGACAAATTCATTATTTCCATTATAACTATAGTAATCAAGGCTCAAGGATATAAGTGGTTGTTGGTCAAAATTTTCCCTCTAGCCACGAGGGCCAACAAAATGAAATCATGTTTTATATGATGCTTTGTCAATTTTGCTCAATGCCTAAAGAGGCGTAAATAAATTCCCCCTCCTCGCATGCCTGAGAAGGAAGAGTAGGAAATTTTGAATTTATAAAGAAAATGCATGCTTCTTTAGATATTAAGATGGACAAGATTATGAGGATCCCCTATCCCCCAATTGTAATAGAAAAGTTGTTCCAAATGTTGTTGATGAAGTTCAACCCTTAACAAGTGTAGTGTGAATGAACCATTCATGTAGAGTGGCTGAATAAGTTTCTTGTGATGTTATATGACAAATGGGTTTTCTGTCACACATAAGGCATATACATGAATCATGCTTTGCTTAGACAATGCTCTGTTAGTCTAGGGTTATGTGGTTTTTGGTGTATGGACAATCGGTAAGGATAAATATTTTTAGAGTTTGCAAGCAATTCCAATAAAGTGGTGATTGCTAGATGTGCTTTTTGTATAATAGTTGCCAGTATTGAAAGTGTTGCAGTGTAAATGAGCACAAATTATCTGCTTTTTTGAATTATATATGATTGAAAAACATGTTGAGTATTAGGAAATAGATAATTGTCTACTTGTTTAACATGAATTTATTGTTATTTATTTTTCAGGTTTTTGAAGTGTAAAAAATGGTGCAAAAGTGGCGTTTATGCATTGAAGTGTCTTGCTTTCCAAATCCAGGGCAAGCAATTATTAAATTTGTCCTTTACAATATGGCAACAAATCATTTATTTCATGGAAGGAGAGAAGTGCCTAGAATGACAACAAACAATGAGGCATATTACATTGCCCTTGTTGAAGGGCTAAAAGAGACAAAACAACATGATGTCAATGATATTGAAGTATTCACTAACTCAGAGTTGATATGTAATCAGATGAAAGGCAACTATCGGGTTCAGAAGGACAATTTACAACCTCTTCATAGGGAAGCAATAAATTGGAGTTTTCAATTTCAACATTTTACCATCAATCGCTCTGCAGATATTGAAAAGATGTCCATTGATATAATGTCCAAAGCATTTTTAAGCACATATGTAGATGTCAAATATGACATAGCATCACCCTCCACTGCAACAGAAATCATTGATCACCATCAATATAGATCCCCATTGTGCGAATGGGTTGTTGTCATCATTTTTCTAGGGTCTATCATAGCATGGTTCTTTCACTAAAGAAGAACCTGTTAATGTTTTATTTTCCCCCAACATGCAATGATTACGGTTTTTTGTATGGGAGACAAATTTATGGACAAATGTTATATATTCTATGTACATGGACAAATGTATTTTGAGAAAAGTAATTGGTTCATGGTTTTGTGATTATCATTAATACATTATGGTGTGGTCTAATCCTTCCAAACACCTTCTCAGATCTTTAATTCTGGAGAGATATTGATATGCTATGTGATTTGTTTGTTGGTTGTTGATGAGTGATGAAAGGTTTCTTTACTATGTTTATAAGGAATTTATTCTTAATAACACTTTTATTCCTCAATCACCCAGTCACTCTTCCCGTCTCCAACTTAGATTTCATCCCTATAGTTTTCCCAGATCACAACTCTATTTTGGCTTGACTTCTCTGTATTTCAGATCTTGTGCTTGTGGATTTATCATGATAGTCAGGACCTAGTCTTTTTAAATCAAAGGAAATCTTTCTCATGGTGAGTGTGTCATAAGTAATAAAATATCAATATTTCTCCAAGAAATCACATCTATCATGATGGTCTACTATGCTAAATCTCCCATGTGACCACTCCACTTCCTCCAAATCTTGCACTAGTTTTTCCTCTACAAAGGGATTCTTAGATAAAAACTAGAAAATATGCAGTTGGTGTTCTGGCTGTTCTTGTAAGAGAGCTAAGAGGATTACTTGCAATTAGCGACAAGAAACAGTACAAGAAACAAACTTCTACATTTTCTGTCGAGAATAGAAATTCGTTTAGATCCTTTGCATTATTTTATAAAATGTGGATAAATATAGCGTAGTTCTGGTGTTTTGACATTGCTGTAAATTATGTCTAAGCTTAAAGAACTTAAATTTTCAAAATTTCGATAAGGATCTTAGAGGCATCTTCATAAGCATCACTTTGTTTGTGTGATACAATAAGCTCTCACATCACAAACACCAAAGAGTGCACGCGATTACATTCAATGATACAACTGGTCCTTTCCGACAAAATGTCCAAGCCATGTAGTTTCGAAGATCGTAAATGTTTAACCAAGATGGCAAAAAGTTTATTAAAGAACTTCAAAAATATAATTCTGACTTTTTTACTGTCAAATTAGATTTTCCATTCAAAATAAAAAATTCAAGTATTGTTGAAAGTAATCAAATCCTTTCTGCGATCTTTAGAAACCTGAAAATCAATTTGTCTAATGCTGTCCATATTGTTTACAATTTTGATATGATGTGACAATTATCAAATCTTATGTTTTACAAGATACCAAAAGTTTCATGACAGGATTAAGAAAATGCATCATATATAGCTTCTATTTATATTTCAACCATTCTCTCATAATAAGGAATGAAAACAATTAAGAGAGAGCAAAGCAAGAAGAATCAAGGGCAACACTAATTTTGTTGTTCATTCTCAAACTATTTGTGAGAAAGTGAAACTAATGTTACTCTCTGTTATTTGCAATATTAATTGCAATGTTGTGGCAATATGTGTTGTAGAGACATATGTGAATATGCCTCTATGTTTCAATTTTTGCATTATTTATAGCTTTTTTAATATTTGTATTTAAAGGTGAGCATGTGGTTTTAATTTTCTTTTTCCCTTCAAATGGCCTTCTTTCAAGGTTACATCCGTGGCTGTACTAGAAATATCAAATTTCCCTTCTATTGCATTGACAGTCTTATGAAGCTTTCAAGTATTCATGGTCTTTCTTGGAGAGACACTACATGTTGATTTCCTAAGTATTGTCATGTTAGTTATGGTGAGTATTTTGATATGCCTAAGTTAACCCTCTCTCACTAAGTCCCTCACGGTGAGAGTGTTGTGTGGTGGGTAGATCTCCAGCTAACAAAAACAGAGACAAAAATATTTGTAGCATATAACACTATATCCTGTTCTCTTTGATTATAATTTTCCCTACAACTACTTGTAGTCCCTCTTTGATGATGCGTCTGCTGTCATATTTTGGTCTCTAAAGACATCAGTGTCAGTAACGGGCTGAAATGAATTTGCAACTTATTTTAAATGATCACCCAAAGTCCTAAAGAAATCTTGTGCAGCTGTCCTCTGCCATTCATCCAATTGATTAACAATCTAGAATCCCTAAGCACCTGCAGCTAAGAAACATTGTTGTTCAGGGCATATTTGAGCAGAAACCTTAATGTCATGAATTCTTCATAGTTGTTCTATCTCCCAATCCTGCAATCGTCTCAACAATTTGATTTCCAGACATATACAAATTACTCACAATAGTGCCTTTTTCTGAGGTTCTATCAAAGAACTCCTAAACTTGTATTTTATTGATTACCAAATAAATGATACTACGTGTTACAAAATGCCATGGATTTTAGACAACTGACATGTCTGCTTAGTCGACTGAGCCATACAAAGTTGAATAGCAAAAGCCTTCTTCAAACTTTATGAGAATAAAAGTGTAAACAATGTATCTATATAGAAATTGGGAGAGAAATTCTATCTTTGTATTAATTTTAGGAGAATTGTGCATACAATAAACTTTACAGGAACAATATTCAACTTTAGATTCAATCACTATACTAACTCACACTGCAGAAAGTTATACAGAATCTTTGCAACATAGAAAGGTGTCTAGCCAATCTATCTCTCGGAGCTCATTGCCTACTCCCTACTTCTCTGCTCTCATTAACCTCTCTCACCAGTCTATACTCTGCAGCTATTCTCCCAACATCTTTTTCATCTCTCAGACAGCTAAGTGTATCTCCGAGGCCTTTATTTATCTCTCGTGCTATTAAAAAAATCAATTTATAAGTGCTTGGACTATATAGGCTTTGGCCATTTCCATAATCTAATTTTCCCTCCTGGATATGTTCTTCAGTCTCCAACTGTTCCACTGTTCATCCTCTTCCACTTATGTTGGCTATCATGGTCGTCATGAACCTCCATCTGCCTCTCTGTTTTGATTTAACAAACTCCTATTTGATGATTAGTTATGTTTCCAGCAATTGTCATCAACCATTAGGTGTCTCATATGTTAGCACAGACCTGAGTAGGCATTCAAATGGATTCCAATTAACTGAGATTCTATGACCTCTAATGTAGCTCATCTGACCTGTTAATGCAGACCAGAGTGCATACATCAATTTTGGTGCATACTTCTGAATATTACAATTCACGATAGAACTATTTTGTACTTGAAAAATTTTCAGAGCCCCAATAACTTCCAAACTCCTTGTTTGGAGCAACTTTACATTGAATTCTACCAAGGATGCTCCTGCATCGATAACGGTATGGATTGGAGATAAAAAATTGATTCCATCCACTTTATCACCTTTGATGAATGAAGGCCATCCAAAGTTAAAAAGCATTCACTCGCATTTTGTAAACCTTAGCTACTCTTTGAGTTTGGTACCATTTCCTTACTAAGAACTACCATGCCCTCTAGTGACAATGCAATGGATTCATCATATTAAATGCATAAAACTGGAAAAGAAAGTGTATCAAGAAAGGAGCAACCATTTAATGAGCTAATTGTATACCATTTCCTAGGTTTATTCACTCCCAACATGCAGGAAGTGTTCATGAATTATTCTTTATTTAAGGTGTTTGTGATCTTTATTATGGTACTGCTGTGAGCTTCTTAGGAATAGGAACTGAAAAAACATTCTAGGGTTTTATACTTACTAAAAGAGCTTTGGTACTAGATACAACCACCTTTGCCGTTTTTGCAATTAGAGGTTTTTGCTTTTTTCTTAGGGAATTTGCTTATGGTCCATCAGTGTTATGATAAATTCTGTTGGGGGAGATTTTGAATTCTATTTTTGCAATGACATTATGCATTATTGTATGGAGTGGAAGAGAGGGCATGTTCTATTTTTTTTGGCTTTTGGTAAATGCTTTTAGACTCTAGGGCAACTGCACTTGAAGCATATTGATATTTCTTGATGGTGTCTCATTGTTGAGGTCAAACATTATTGAGGCTAACTTATTCTTGGTGTATGATACTAAGGAATTGCACAGATTCATTTACCTATTTTTCTCCATTAAAGTTTCTCAACAATGAATCATGTTAACTTTCGATAAACAAATTATAGAACAATAAATCACAAATATAACCTTGTACCACATCCATGAAGGAAAACTTTTGTGAAAAACTATATGAAAATTACCTTTCAAGTATTTGCAAGTTTTTTCATCATAGAGGTCAAGTCAAACACAGTTGGTAGAACATCTAGTTCTGTAGCAGTCCAAGTTATAGAATTGTTATTTCAACATGGAGTTTTTAATACATAGGCTTCACTTTTTCTTCTCATGAGTAAGGAGAAGTTAATGTTAATGCCTAGTGCTATTTGAGATATATTAGTAAAAGATTACTAGGTCATACCATGTCCTCTCATTTGATGTTGTTGCAAGTTGCGAAGTAAAAGTTTTAGATCTAACAGAAAATGATTAGCTACTGTGACAGACTGTAAAGTATAGCTCCAAATATGTGAGAGTTCGTGTTCATAAATTTACAGACAATGAAAGTCTCTTGTTCAGTGACTGTTCAATTAAATAGCATGCTTACTTTCTCCAGATTTTTACTCTTCATGTGTTTTTCTTCTATTAGTTATCTGGCACTCGCATAGGTTACCGTAGTGCATAATTACTAAGTCATTTAGTGGCTCACGATATTTCTCACAATTTTGGAACATAGCTCTCTTGAAAGAGAAGACTTTTCTTATCAAAATTTTATGTGAAATTCCAGTTTTTTTCCTAACTTCTTGAGTGAGGTGAATCTATTGAATATTCCCATCCAAAATGAATTAAATCTATTACCAAATAAACCTTGGCTCTTGCACTCTAGAGTATATAGTCAATAGTGTGCAAATACATTACTGAAGCCCTGCAAATTCAGTTGAGGGAGGAATGGCAGAATGAGCACAAGATGGGAGAAATATTGGTGAAGAATTTATTAGGTGGTTAGAAGCACTGGATGCTAGATTGTAGCATGGTGATTTTGAAGAGGGACAAGAGAACCATGGAGCTCAAGTCGGGGTAATTGATGTTGAGATATGTAGCTCAGACAAGAACTTCCTGCACAAGTTTCAGTATGAATGCGGAGTGAGTGGTTTTAGAAATTATGAGGAATGATGTAGAGGACAAGATGACATAGTGAGACCTACAATAGAGAGCAACAGAATCTACAAAATCCCAACCCTGCAATCGTCTCAACAATTTGATTTCGAGACAGATGCAAATTACTCACAATAGTGCCTTTTTCTGAGGTTCCATCAAAGAACTCCTAAACTTGTATTTTATTGATTACCAAATGGAGTGGAGCTGAACATCAAAAGTTTAGAAATATAATAGATTGCTAGCAAAAAATTCACTGCAATGGATTTCATTATATTCAATTTATTACAAAATGCTAGAATTGTTTCCTCAAGACCGTGGAAATTGCCACTGTATTGAATAATACTTCCCTTGTGCTTCCAGAGCATCATTTCATGTAATGATGCTTATACGAAAGGTAAATTAATCTATCATAGCTTTATCACTTGTTGTACAAATGGAAGTCGGAAAACCATGGACTAGATAAAATACAAGCCTTCAACCATGACCATCACTTCCATGATGCGTTTTACAACAAAAAATATTTGTATAGATAAACATCGTGTGCTTGGAAAAAGACCACATTGTGTGCTTGGATGAGAATTGCATGCTTGGCTGACAATTTATGTCTTCCACATTGAGGTTCAATGCATGGACAATCTTGGTTGGAAGCAGAACTGTAGAACAACCTAAAAAAAAAGAGCATCCACGTTAAAATTTTGAAAATTAATCAACACCATCATTATCCTAGTAGACCATAAACTATATGTGACCAGGAACATCAACACACATATATACATGAGCACACAATATCAAAATAAACACTTTCACCGAACGCACAACTAAAAGATCACAACCGACGTTGATTTGGGCAATAGGACAGTTAACACTTTATCACAAGTATAAAAGGATATAACATCGTTCAGTGAATATCAACAAATCATGAAGAGGGAATGTTCAAAATAACATAACAATCTACTACGCTATCATATCCTATTCCATGAAGGCAAAATCAGCTTGATGAAGTCATGAAAATCCAACGAGATCTCTGACTAGAGGCAAGGAGTAAAAAATCCAACAACAAAAAACGCAATGATAAGGTTCAAACCTCATTGGCCTTTCACCATCTAACCATACATTTATAAAGATGTAAAATATAAATATCTATAAATCTAATAAACATCGAACCATGAACATAGGTATGAGAACATAGTAACTACATGTTTAAGTATAAAAATCAAACATGTTGCATGAACATAAATAAGTAAAGAGATTCTATTTGACAGCCAGCATGATGGATAGGGAAAAAATAACAACATGAGCATGAACAGATTATGAAAAAGGTATTTTCATAACAACATAACAATAGGAAAACATAAATATACTTATCATATGATAAAGGGCCACCTGACGATGCCATGAAAACCTAGCTGATCTATTATTTGTGCATACCTCATTGATTCCCACTAGAGTTGAAGTCCTTCCATAGATGATCAGTCATGGTAGAAGATGATGCTTCTCTACTTATTCTATAGTTACCTAGAAAAGTGTCAAGCGTTATCGCAAAGAAATTTTCTAGAGCATCAAGGTATATGTGCACACACAATGAAAGAGTGTCAAATGTACCTGGCACGGCAGGTAAGGTTGGATGGTCTTGCATCTCCCTTTGGTCTTGGGTTATCGCCATGGTTGGGGATTGTTGCATTGCTGTAAAAATAAGCATACCACATGTTAAAGAATGGTGATGATTAAATACTTAAATCTAAAACGATGACTTTATTCAACACATGAAACTAACCTGGAACCATAGACATGACATTATTTGATCGATGACGTCCTCTCTTATTGAGGTATTGAAACTCAAATGGTTCATATTCTGATGGATCAACATTTAAATCAATTTCCAAACCATTGTTTTTTCTGATGCTTCTTCTTTTCTTTGTGGGGCTAAGGAAACTATTTTCCCTCTTCAAAGATGGATCAAGAGAACCCAATCCAGGTGTGAAGTCAAAATCAGTAATGTGCAAATTATTGGCTTCATCCAACATTTTTTTAAGCATACCAGTCAACTGGATTGTCTTCGTCAAAGTAGTAGGAGGGTTATCCAAAATGAGACATGTATAGCTAAACAACTCTTCCATTGCCAAGTGAAGTGCCTCGGCATCTACATCAATAATAGTTGTGGCCATAAGAGTAGCATCGACATCTGCATCATGGTTTTGAGGCTCTATATTGATCTCAGGTGGGTCATTGCATATGTTATCCTCTGCATGCTGTTGAAGCAATGGATTTGAATTATCCGAGTGGAAATAAAACCAATTAACCTTTATGGCATGCTTACAAATGTTTCCACGGATAGACGATGGACATTCACAAGTTATAAAATCCTTACAATACCAGGTGACAAGGTATTTTTTACCTCGATCTGTCTGACTTCTCACCCAATAAGCATGGGTTATGCTCTCATGAGGACAACAATCAATATCCATAATTTTTTTTGCTCGTTCCGCTGATGATTCTAGCTGCTTTTCTCTCTTGTAGTTGTTTAGAAATCCTTCTTCTTTTAAGATTTCCTTGAACCGATAAAAAGGTTCAACTACTGTTAGTAGCATATGAAATAACCAATCCATCCTCAGGGAACATTTTTTCCTTCTATCAAATAGAAATGTCGTTTTTAAGTAACAATGGTACGACTCAACAACATTATTGGTCTCCTGATTTACATGAGGAAACTCCCAACAACCTTTCACCCACATGCCTAATTGCAAATAGAACGATGTTAGTCTCACTATATCACCTTTATAAAAGAAAAAAATGCATATAATACGAAAAAAAATGTTTACTTACAAATTTTATCTCCAATGACCCAATTCTTGTTGAAATAGTCTAAGAACTTCTCTTCATCTGCAAACTTAATAAAAAATTGATTGATTGCATCTTCCACTTCATAATTGAGAGTGTGTTTCATGATGAAACCTAACTCATTGAACATCTCCTTGGCTTTTATGGAACTAGTGGCCAACATTTTTCAACCAAGCTCTCTGTACATGCCAAACGCATAAGATCACATCACAACCTGTGATGCTCCTGCCATATTCAATGCATGTTAGTGTGGTATTTTAGAAAAAATGCAAGTTTGGTTATATCATGACAATGTTAAAGTTACCTTAAGGCACTGATTTCAGCCAATACATCATCAACCATGAATGCATTGACTTTCCAATCAGGACGGGCTTGGAAACACTTGTGCATGAGCTGCTCCAGCCATATTGCAATATCATCTGATGTGTTTCATGATGCCACGAACCATGCAACAGGGACCCCGCTTTGTTGTTCATCAAATGCCACGAGTGTATACAACTGGTACTGTCATTTTCAACATTACATAAATTCAAATACAAGTTATTAATTATCCTGAATGTATACAACTTAAATAAATATATTCAATAAATCATTGGCATTTGACTTACCCCGTATTTATTTGTGTTAAATGTTGAATCCATGGCTATTAAGCTATTGTGCGATAACTTGACCATTGTTTCCAACATCCACTTTGTTTCAAATTTCTAAATAGAAGCTATATATGATGCACTTTCTTAATCCTGTCATGAAACTTTTGGTATCTTGTAAAAAATAAGATTTGATAACTGTCACATCATATCAAAATTGTTAACAATATGGACAACATTAGACAAATTTACTTCCAGGTTTCTAAAGATCGCAGAAAGGATTTGATTACTTTCAACAATACTTGATTTTTTTTTTTTTGAATGGAAAATCTAATTTGACATTAACAAAGTCAGAATTATATTTTTGAAGTTCTTTAATAAACTTTTTGCCATCTTGGTTAAACATTTACAATCTTCGAAACTACATGGCTTGGACATTTTGTCGGAAAGGACCCATTGTATCATTGAATGTAATTGCCTGCACTCTTTGGTGTTTGTGATGTGAGAGCTTATTTTATTACACAAACAAAGTGATGCTTATGAAGATGCCTCTAAGATCCTTATTGAAATTTTGAAAATTTAAGTTCTTTAAGCTTAGACATAATTTACAACAATGTCAAAACACCAGAACTACCCTATATTTATGCACATTTTATAAAATAATGCAAAGGATCTAAACGAATTTCTATTCTTGACAGAAAATTTAGAAGTTTGTTTCTTGTACTGTTTCTTGTCGCTAATTGCAAGTAATCCTCTTAGCTCTCTTACAAGAACAGCCAGAACACCAACTGCATATTTTCTACTTTTTATCTAAGAATCCCTTTGTAGAGAAAAAACTAGTGCAAGATTTGGAGGAAGTGGAGTGGTCACATGGGAGATTTAGCATAGTAGACCATCATGATGGATGTGATTTCTTGGAGAAATATTGATATTTTATTACTTATGACACACTCAGCATGAGCAAGATTTCCTTTGATTTAAAAAGACTAGGTCCTGACTATCATGATAAATCCATAAACACAGGATCTGAAATACAGAGAAGTCAAGCCAAAATAGAGTTGTGATCTGGGAAAACTATTGGGATGAAATCCAAGGTGGAGACGGGAAGAGTGACTGGGTGATTGAGGAATAATAGTGTTATTAAGAATAAATTCCTTATAAACATAGTAAAGAAACCTTTCATTACTGATCAACAACCAATGAACAAATCACATAGAATATCAATATCTCTCTAGAATTAAAGATCTGAGAAGGTGTTTGGAAGGATTAGACCACACAATAATGTATTAATGATAATCAAAAAACCATGAACCAGTTAATTTTCTCAAAATACATTTGTCCATGTACATGGAATATATAACATTTGTCCATAAATTTGTCTCCCATACAAAAAACCGTAATCATTGCATGTTGGGGAAAAATAAAACATTAACAGGTTCTTCTTTAGTGAAAGAACCATGCTATGATAGACCCTAGAAAAATGATAACAAAAACCCATTCGCACCATGGGGATCTATATTGATGGTGATCAATTATTTCTATTGCAGTGGATGGTGATGCTATGTCATATTTGACATCTACATATGTGCTTAAAAATGCTCTGGACATTATATCAGTGGACATCTTTTCAATATCTACAGAGCGATTGATGGTAAAATGTTGAAATTGAAAACTCCAATTTATTGCTTCCTTATGAAGAGGTTGTAAATTGTCCTTCCGAACCCGATAGATGCCTTTCATCTGATTACATATCAACTCTAAGTTGGTGAAGACTTCAATATCATTGACATCATGTTGTTTTGCCTCTTTTAGCCCTTTGACAAGGGCAATGTAATATGACTCATTGTTTGTCATCATTCCATGCACTTCTCTCTTTCCATGAAATAAATGATTTGTTGCCATATTGTAAAGGATGAATTTAATAACTGCTTGACCTGGATTTGGAAAGCAAGACACTTGAATGCATAAACGCCACTTTTGCACCATTTTTTACACTTCAAAAACCTGAAAAATAAAATAACAATAAATTCATGTTAAATAAGTAGACAATTATCTATTTCCTAATACTCAACATGTTTTTCAATCATATATAAGTCAAAAAAGCAGATAATTTGTGTTCATTTACATTGCAACACTTTCAATACTGGCAACTGTTATGCAAAAAGCACATCTAGCAATCACCACTTTATTGGAATTGCTTGCAAACTCTAAAAATATTTATCCTTACCGACTGTCCATACACCAAAAACCACATAACCCTAGACTAACAGAGCATTGTCTAAGCAAAGCATGATTCATGTGTATGCCTTATGTGTGACAGAAAACCCATTTGTCATATAACATCACAAGAAACTTATTCAGCCACTCTACATGAATGGTTCCTTCACACTACACTTGTTAAGGGTTGAACTTCATCAACAACATTTGGAACAAATTTTCTATTACAATTGGGGGATAGGGGATCCTCATAATCTTAACCAACTTAATATTTAAAGAAGCATGCATTTTCTTTATAAATTCAAAATTTCCAACTCTTCCTTCTCAGGCATGCCAGGAGGGGGAATTTACTTACGCTTCTTTAGGCATTGAGCAAAATTGACAAAGCATCATACAAAACATGATTTCATTTTGTTGGTCCTCCTGGCCAGAGGGAAAATTTTGACCAACAACCACTTATATCCTTGAGCCTTGATTACTATAGATATAATGGAAATAATGCATTTGTCCTCATAGAAATGGAAATGTGTCAAATTGCTGATGATTATTTGATTTTCAAGAAAGAAATGCAATTTGAATCCCAAAGAAATGAATTTCAAAGGTTTTGTGATTTAACATAACTTGAACACTACATTTACAAATCACGAGTATGATAATTAAATAGGAAAATATTGCGTCAAAAAGGGCTTTGTTAAGTTGAGTGATAACTTTAAGGTATTTATCTGTTCAAGTTCTTGTTTATAGGTATAATTTTTTGTTGTTAAGGAGACTTTGCGACATTTGGATTTGTTTTCCTAAAAAATTAAGGTAAAACGAATGTCTTGCGAAAGGAGAAAGGTTTTCTTTAAATAGTTAGCGGTTTATAATAGAACCTAAGTTTCTCAATGGCATTTAGATATCTTGTGACCAAAACTATGGGTGAAAACATAACAGTAACTAGATCTAGCCTACTAAATATAGCCTATAATATGAATATTTCTATTTTTTAGGTTTTATATAACTTCAATTGTAGCTGGTAAGCTTTTTGAAGATTGTCGTTTTCTTGTAGGGTTTTGTATTCACATTTCAGACAAAGGATTCTCAAGTTTTTGGGTTACTATTCTATGCAGAATGGTAAATATTCAAAGTAAGATGAGGAGATGAAGCAGCAGACAGAACTAGAATAATATTATGAATTTAAAGGGATTTCTTGTTAAAATGAGGTTTGGTGGTAGCAATAAACACTCTAGCAAGCCTTGAAGCTCATTGGGATGGCCTCCAATATGCAAGGCCAATACACCAAATCTTTCTAGAAGTTGATGCATGAAAGTTTCAGATTTCATTATTTTGATGAATTTTTATGTTAAGTCCAGATTCTATTGTTGAGAGCTAGCCAATAATTATGCCAGTTGAAAAAAATATTTATGGAGCTTGGGATGTGTCATATAAATATTGGATACTAGATTCTATCTAGGGTATAAATTTCAAATAGGAAATTCGTATACGTTTTTCAAGTTTACAATCAAAATTGAAGATAATCTGATGAAAAACTAGACTCTTTTGATTTTAAATTAGCTGCTTGCATAATGGAACTTCCATCCTTTATAAATTGCCTTTTCAGTGGTTTATTGTTATTGAGAGAATTAATAAATGGTTCTTGAACAGGATATTGTGGAGAGAGTCGCAGTCATCTTTAGTGACAAAAATCAAATACCAATCGAGAAATTTGTTTTCAGATTGAAGGTGAATCAATCATATAAGTTGGATTTCCCGAAAAGCGACCTTGAATATGCTTTAAGAGCTTTTCTTATCAAGTTGTCAGCCTCTGAGTCAATGCTTCAGCCACTTCCGGATGGTATGTATTTTGTTATTCTGATGGTTTGTTTTTGTTATATGCAAATTTAGGACTTTGCCAGAATATACACAAACAAATATTAATGTGTAGTTTGGCTCAATGAATGACCAGTGAAGATGACATTTTTATGTAACAGATTGCATGGGAAATACTAGGCTACTTCAAGCAAATTCCTGGTGATGCCAGCGATAAATGGCAGTGTTGGTTACCTATAGATACGAAACATTGGTCGCAGCCACCATTGATAACTCCTATTAAGTCCATGAGCAGTGAACCATTAAATGTGCAATTGTATATAGAACATCCTTCGGAATCAGATAGAAAACTATAGTGTAGTGTTGCCACTTCAGGAATTTGTGATTGACATAGGAAATTTAAACGTGCAGATGTATAATGAATGATGCACACATGCAGTGGGTGTTGATGAGTGCTCAATGTGGGCGTTGATGAGTTTGGGAATTGAAAGCAGCAGTTTCCATTTATCCTCACAGGATGTTGCAGAAGGTGGTCGAAGATAGCAGGTGGTCCTAATTGATAAAGTCAGAGATGAATAAGAATATATTTATCAGAGTGGGTTCGACGTGTTGAACTTGCCTATTTGTCGCTTGGCTAGTGCAGGTGGTGATTTGCAGAGCGTCAAAGTGAGTTTTTCGTTGTTCTGGTGAGCTGTAGGCACGAGTCGAGCCCATTCCGTGAGTTTTCCGCCTGTTATGGTGACCTTGTGAACTGCAGGGAGGGAGCTGCGGAGTGTGAGGTCGAATTGGTCAGGAGCAGCCCGCAGAAAATCGGAATTCGAATTGAAATGTGAATTAACTCACGGCGGCACGACAACGATGGAAGTCGATCCTCGTGTCAGACGTAGTTAATGCGGAAGGTGGCAGAGCTCGTGGTGGCAGAGTTGGGCGGAGCTCGCGTAGGGTGGCAGAGGGTGGAGGAATTTTCGGTGGCCGGAGCTGGAGGTTTTTCTGGGTGGCATCGGAAACCAGACAATTCCTCCGCCTTGTTAGACTACTCCTTAATTTATAACTGGTTTGTTTGACCCTGGTCGCAAGTCAAGTTTAGCCGTTGTCCTAGTTAGCTGTTGGAGGCTCTGCTCAAACTATTTAACAGGCAAAGATGGATCTGATTTTTCAACTTGTCCTGACATTGAACCACACTGGTTGGTTCGAAACGCGTCGACAAATGATATATCTTGTGATTTACACTGAATTTTTTTTCTTATACTTTATTTTAAATTGAATTATTCCCAACAATGACTTTTCAACTAAATTGGAATAAGTCAA
>APFE030816606.1:20928-51084 GCA_000404065.3 Pinus taeda
TATATTCTATAACAACTAGTTTCTAATTAAATACATAATATTTTATGAGAGTTCTCCTTATCATTCATTCTTAAATAATATTTTACTTACCTTATTAACTAATTTACCAAAGGCTAATTCTCAAGAGACTCTGGGCAATGATGTATCCATGTTATTTATTTTTTTAGGTCGATTGATTTCCCAAGGTGCCCTAAGGATGAACCACATTAGTTGGTTTGGAAGGTAGACCAAATCCTAGCAATGTGCTTAATACTAGATGAGTACATTAGTTGGTTCCACACATCGACCAAATCCTAACAATATAATTAATCCCGGATGAACCATATTAGTTCGTTCAAGACATCGACCAAATTCTAACCATGCGATTAATCTAAAAAACTTATATTGATGATGACAAAATGTTATCTAAAAATTTATTTATATTTTTACTTATATATATTATTTTGAAAATTTGTAATATATCTGATTTAATACTCAATTCTATTTTTAAAATTTAAACGAAAACTTTCATACAAGTTTACTTAAAAGTGGTATAATTATTGAATTATAATATAAGTTAGTGTTATGCACACACTTCTCGATAACTTTCATAGTAATAAAAAAACAAACTTGTGATGCTCTCATAAATTATTACAAAAAGACGACGCTCACTATAAAATCACTTTCTGTTGCCTGCAACAGCAACGAGATTCTTCTGCCAAGTTGTGAGAGGGCGCAGCAGCAAGAGGAGGCCGAGATGATGGCAGCAGTCGAAGAAGAATCGAGTATGGAATTGAAAAATTCATCGTCGGCTGACGTCATTGAGTACTGCGGGGTGATGATCCAGAAGTGTAAAGGGTTTTGGATACCGGTCAACCTAATACTAGCAGTGAAGGTCATGCAAAGGGAATTCCAACCGCTCCAGGACGACATTTTCTTGGCTTCATTTCCAAAATCGGGGACTAAGTGGAGTAAAGCATTAATTCACACGCTTGCCCAATTTAGCAAAGAAGACACTAATTTCGGGGCTTCTGTGGATGACCGAATTCCCCATTCTTTGGCACCCACCATGGAATTTTACCTGTTCGATTCTACTGTTGAGGGTCAACAGTACGATCTTTCCGTCTTTTCCAAGTTTCCTTCTCCGCGTCTGCTGCACAGCCATTTGCCATTCCATTTGCTGCCTCCTCTTGTGAGGACTTCTGCTTGCAAGATTGTTTACATTGCTCGCAACCCCAGAGATGTCTTCGTTTCCTATTGGAAATTCCTCAATAAACTCCATGAAGACAGGTTCTCTTATTCAAATAGAGATTTGAGCAAGGAAGCTATATTTGATGGGTTTTGCTCTGGGCTTTGGCCTCTCGGTCCGTTTGCGGAAAGCGTTCTGAGTTATTGGCGTGAAAGCAGACGGTATCCCAATAAGGTGATGTTTGTTACTTACGAGGACCTGCAAGCCGATTGCGTGGGTTGGGTTAAAAAGCTTGGCCTTTTCTTGGGCTGCTCCCCTCAACTCGTGGACAAGAACGCTGCAACAATTGCGGAGAAGTGCAGTTTCGGGAGACTGTCAGCATTGGAGGTGAATAAAACGGGCAGAGTGTTGGAAAATAAATTTCGAACGCCCAACCACAGTTTCTTCAGAGAGGGAAAAGTGGGCGAGTGGAAGAAGCATTTCACGCCACAGATGGAGGAGCGTATTTATTTAGAGATGGAGCAGAAATTGAACAACGAGGGCCTCCATTTCAAATATAGTTTATAAAAAGCCATCACATTACTGATCCATTTCCATGATGAGATAAGCGCTAAGTGGTGTAGAATGTTATTATATTACTGTCCTCTATTTTTGTTTATAGGTTAGACGTTGGCAATCTGCTATAGTGGTTTGATGAAGGTGTTTGCAATTGTGTGGGATTTGGAGGTGTTTTTAATTTCGTGGGTTTTAAGTTTTGATATCTATGAAAATATGATATCTTATTTGATGTGATAGTGAAAGTTAATATTTCAATTTTTATTTTAATCTGAAAAAAGAAAAGAAAAAAAACGAGTGTTGATATTGGGTGCTATTATATAATGGTGACATGGTTGGTTGTTAATAAGATTAATCTCTCCTTTTTTCTTAATATTTAGATAGATAATATTAAAATAAATTAAAATAGATATAAATTAATTTTTAAAATTAAAATAAATGATAATTACATTTGCATTAAAAAATGAGTGTTGACATTGGGTGCTATTATATGATAGTGAAATTGTTTGTTGTTAATAAGATAATGTCTAAATATCTTTCATGAATATTTAGATAGATAATAATTAAAATAAATTAAAAATAAATACTAATTAAATTTTTAAAATTAAAATAAATGATAATTACATTTACATTTCCTTAAGAAAAACTTTCCTCTAGCTTACTTGTCATCATTATGTTTCGTTAGATTATATGTTAGATGATAAAAAAGATGTTTAAGGGTTAGGTCAAGAATTTGTTATTATTATGTTCAGTTAATTATATGTTAAACCATAAAAAGATGTTTAAGGGTTAGATGAAGAAGGTAATTAGAAAGAAGGGTTATAAAACCCTAACCCCATACATTTGCTCACTAGCTTTCTCGTGGTCACTGCTGCTCATCTAGAGCATTTTAGGTCTTGGTTCACCGCTTGCTCTTGCTCACTTCTTTGCGAGCATTTTAGGTCTTGGTTTAGCTCTCGCTAGCTTCTCTGCATTTCGACTGAGATTTGTAGATTTAACTTTTTCATTTTTATTTATTCGTGGGAAAGAAAACAAGGATTCTCGCTTGTGACCATATCTCATTCTTGTTGTAGTTTTCTTGCCAGGGTTTGTGGTGACGTTTTCGCTGTCTTTTAGAGATTTTACAACTTGTTAGTAATATTATATGGTTGATTTTACAAGTCTAAGGGTTTTCCCTTTTTTTTTTTTTATTTACAACTTATCTCAAGGCCAGAGCACTGAGATGTCCCTCAAGCAAGCTTTTGTTTTTAGGTTTGTTCGATACAGAAATCAAATAATCAGAGGTTAGGAGTTAACTAAACTTAGACTATTTTTAGTGTGTGGTTACATGTTAAGAAATTTTAGGCTCCATTGTATCAGTCAAATGTTTTACTCAAAATTTTGTTAAAATTATTTAATTACTCTTCCAAGAAGAATTAGCTAAACTTAGAGAGTAAACTCAGTGATATGTGTTGAGTGTCAAAAAATTAAATCAATCAAGTCAAGTGAAGTGATAAATTACTTTTATTGTGTGAGAGTCAAATCAAGTAATAAATTACTTTTAGTGTGTGAAAATCAAGTTAACTAATAGATTACTTTTAATATGTAATTGCATATTAAAATATTTTAAGCCAGTCACTAGTACCTAAAGTTAAAAAACGTTGGGTTGAGTGGGCAGTAAATAACACTCCACGTTTAAACGAGTTAACAAGGCATGTGGGTTGTCCTTTTCTAAAAGTTCACCCAGATCAAACTAACGTGGGTCCCGCGCAGGGTTGGAATTTGACGGGCAAAATGCCCGTCACAAGGCATTTTGACCGTATTTCACGTTTAAAAATTTTAAAAAGCCGTTTTTTGTGATGGGCTTTCAAAGTTCTAAAACGTATTTTTTACTGTTCACTTTTTTGCAAAAACGTCATTACTACCCTCTCAAACAACAATCTTATAAAGAAGTGCAGTAATATTTGGAATTCTCTAATATTTGTTTTTATTGAAATAAATTAATTTCATGTTATTTAAAGTTATAGGTGTATGTTATTTAAAGTTATAGGTATATATTTGATAGCAGTAATATATTATATTGAATGATTAATAATTAAGTACCGTAATATTTGGAATTTATATTATAATATTTGTTTTTATTTAAATAAATTAAATTTATATTGTTTATATTTAAATAAATTAAGTTTATTGGGTTTATTGCCGCATGTATGATATACATGGGCTTTACATGTACTAAAGGGAGGTCGGCCATGAATAAGCAACCCCCTTAACATGAAGAGGGAAACGTATATATATATGAGTGAAGGAAGAGCTCATTTCACTCATCGACTTTCCCTTGAAAAGCTCTTCGCATAAAAGACAAGGGAAGTGCGAACTTACGAGATCTCTCCAGAACCACGTCTACAAGCCTCACAGGTGTCGTGGAATATAACTGCACTCAATCTCGGTGTCGTGGAATATAACTGGACTCAATCTCGTTTGCCAGATTCGTCCCTCTCATTCCAAGTAGCAGGTCAAACCACTGATGGTTGGAAGCTCTGCAACAAAAGGACGCGTTGGGTCACTTCGCGAGATAAATTATTAAGGTATAACGATGAACTATCGAGGTTTTATTTGATCTAAGGAAACCCTAATAACATCTGGCTCTGTCAGGTATCCTGTGCGTTCCATTGCTCGATAACCTCTATCAGGTAATTTACTCTCTGCTCACGATTTTACTGCTAATTTTTTCCTTCCGATTTGATTTCCGTGTATAATCCAGTGCATCTCTGGTTCGCAGGTATTTCAGGTTGTTGTATTACTATTCGTGTTTCAAGGGAGATTCAAAATGAAAACATTGTCTTACATCAGTTGATGCTTTTGATTTTCAGGTCGGTACTATTTCACGTTGATCATGAAGCTTGTTTTTTCAGACTACACTACAGGCCTCGTTACTTGAGGGACAGTGCCATTTTAGTGTATTAGGATCTTTTAGGGTTTTAACGTGGGATAGAAAGTTACTGCTACACTTGTTTTACTGTAGTTTTTGTGGGTAAATGAAAAAATCCGTCATAAACACGATGCTATCAACTTTGGACTGTGGATAAGGGCTTTTGTGGAGTTAAATAGATACATAATTTTTAATTTAATGTCTTATATATTTATCTCGTGGTCATACTTTTTTCAATAGTTCGTTGTTTCATATTTCTGAAATTTTAGTTGTGGTTAGGGTTTGATTGTAAATTGTTGGCTTTAAATGATAATTTAAATATATGAAATGGAAAACCATCAAGCGTTTTACCTTGGACTGATTATATACTTTAAATGAGCAAATTTAAAATGTTCAACACTTTTTATTGAAACCTCCACAATTGAGTTTTTTCAAATTTCGGTTTTACCTTGGACTGATTATATACTTTAAATGAGCAAATTTCAAATGTTCAACACTTTTTATTGAAACCTCCACAATTGAGTTTTTTCAAATTTCGGTTTTTTCCTTACGATAAATACATGAAAATTTTCAACCTAATTATTTATTGAATGGTAATTTTTTAATCAAAACTTTATTAGTGAAGGGTTAATTTATTATGAGAACATCACTCTTGAAGGGCAAAATTTTTAATATAACGTTTCTTGACGGGAAGCATAAGAACCCAAAACGTCAAAAAAAAATTGTATGACGGGTAAAGAGAAATCCAAATTCCTACCCTGGTCCCGCGGTTATTGAAGCTGTATGCATACGTTGAATTGCTTCATACCAAGCACAACAAGCACATGGTTTTTCATTAAAGTTATAAAGTGATATATGGGACTTTATAATATTTATTTTGAAAGGGCGCTCTCTTTTCTTTCTTTTTTTAATATAAAGAATTTTTTATATATAAATTATTTTATATTAAAAAAATAATAAAAGTATTTTATAGTATTTTTTTAATATATAAATTAAAAAAAAACAAAAGATTTACATATAGAAAAAAGGAATATTTAGAGTGTTTTTTTTGGGAGTTTTGTAAAGTTATCAAAAAGATAAATTTAGGTTTCTAAAGAGAAGTTTTGACAAAAGATGTTTTTTCAAATTTCTTGTCCTAGTTCTCACTCTTTACAGGGAAAGATTATGATGTGTGGGCTATTAAGATGGCGACCACTTTGCAGGCTCATGGTGTTTGGGATTATGTCTAGCTTGGGTTTTCAGAACTTAAAAATGAAGTAGAAGAACAAGCACCCAATAATATAGAGAGAGAACAATGGAGTAAAGACAAAAAGAAGAATGCATAAGAATTGCAGCTTATCCAACAAAGAGTGGATCAAACAGTGTTCCAGAAGATTATGATCATGTCTTCAACAAAGGAAGCATGGAATACTTTGGCGATAAGCTATAAAGGTCAATATTGTTAAGTTGCAGAATACTAGGAGAGATTTTGAAACTCTGCAAATGAAGGAGACAGAGGACATCAATGGGGCATAGTGGCTGGAATCCCAAGCCCACCTGAGAAGGGCTATGGCTAGTCGAGTTGTGGAGAGCCCGATTGTAGCTGTGTTGAACATAGGGGAGGCTCTCGTCCCATGTGCGTGGATGATTTGAGTTGTACATGCATAGAATGTGTATGATCATCGTGTTAACAACCTCTGTCTGGCCATCAGTTTGAGGATGGAAGGTTGTTGACTTAGTGAGTTTGGTGTCTAGCATCGACCAGAGACTGGGCCAAAATTTATTGAGGAACTTGCTATCTCGATCTGAGATGATAGACTGTGGGATCCCAAAGTGTACCCACACTCGTTCAAAGAGAAGTTTAGTAGTGGCTTCGATTGTGATATTCCTCTTATAGGCCGCCATAATGGCCATATTCGAGAACCTGTCAACGACCACAAAAACACAGTCATTTCCATGCTTAATGGAAGGAAGGTCTCGCATGTAATCCATGGAGATGGATTCCCAAGGTCGACTAGGGGTAGGCAGCGGGGTACATAGGCCTTGCTTCTTGATGGTTAGTTTATCAATGGCGCAGGTAGTGCATGATCTGATGTACTTCCCGACACCTTGTCAAATATTCGGCCAATAGAAATACTTCTGTAGTACTGCCACTATTTTCTCGACCTCGAAATGCCCAGTAGCCCAACTGTAGTGTGCTTCCCAAATCATCTTGGCATGCTTGCTTGAAGGAACACAAAGGTGACCTAGGTGGCATAACAGGGTATCCTGGAGGTGGAAATATGGAACATGCTGACCCTCCAAGAGTATCTCGTAAGTGTGGCCGAATTCTGGGTCACTTGTGTAGACAAGTGGCCAATAAGAAGTCTCGTGCCCACAAGAGTTGAGCATGGTGGTCAACGCCATGGGTGGTCGACTGAGGCAATCTGCAACATTATTGGTGCTACCCTTCTTATACTTGATATTCAAATGGAATTGTTGCAGGTATGTGAACCACTTCTGATGGCGATCATTATGCAATTTCCCTTGGGTTTGTATGAATTGCAGGGGTCGGTGGTTTGTGTGGATGCCCGTTTCCTTCCCCAAAATGTAATGCTTGCATTGTCGGTAGGCCTGGAAAATGAAATACATCTCTTTGTCATAAGTGGGATACTTCCAGACTGTGTCTGAAAGTGTCTCACTATGATATGCCACTGGATTCCCGTGTTGAGTAAGGACTGCCCCAATAGCATAATCAGAGGCATATGTCTCGACCTCAAATGGTTGTTGCAAGTCTGGTAATGGAGCATTGGGGTTGAGTAGAGGTGATATTTCAATTATGTGAATGACTTCTGTTGAGATTCAGACCAAACGAATTTTTCTTTCACTCCTCCCCTGGTGACTTGACTGAAGGGCCAAGTGATATGAGAAAATCCCAACATGAACCTGCGGTAGAAGTTAGCAAGACCTAGAAAGCTGCAGAGCTTTGTCAGAGTGGTTGGAGATGGACAATCCTGAATGACTTAGATCTTGGTTGGATCCACATGCACCCCCTGTTCATCAATAATGTATCACAGATACTGAACCTAGGTCATGCCAAAAGTGCATTTCTCCAAATTGGCACATAACTTGTGTTGTCGCAGTGTTTGGAGAACCTGTTGGATGTGGTGGAGGTGCTCTTCCCAACTCTGGCTGAAGATCAGGAGTCATCCAAGTATACCACTACAAATGAGTTGGTGAATGGCCACAAGATGTCATCCATTAGCCTCATGAAGGTTGTAGGAGCATTCGTCAATCCAAAAGGCAAAACCAACTATTCGAAAAGGCCCTCCTTGTCTTTGAAGGCAATCTTCCAAACATTAGAGGGTTTGATTGGTACTTGGTGATATTCTGACTTCAAATCGATATTGCTGAAATATTTTTCTCCCTTCAGTTGGTCCAGGAGGTCATCAATTTGTGGGATTGGGTACCTATTACGGACAATGATCTTGTTCAGCGCCAGATAGTCAATACAAAATCTCCATGTCACATCCTTCTTTTGTACCAACACGATCAGGCTCCCATAGGGCGATGAACTCGGATGGATGTGACCTTTATGCAACAAATCCTGAATCTACCTCTTGACTTCATCATTCTCTAGAATGGAGCGCCGATAGATTGGTCCATTCGGCAGTGGTGCACCTAGGGTCAGATTGATGGAGTGCTTGACTTGATAGTGTAGAGGAACCCTTGCAGGGGAGGTGAATATGTCCTTGTACTCCTTCATGACCTTGTCCATCCGTAGTTGTCGTGTGGAGGGGCCCTTTTTGGAGGTTATGGCCACCATGTTCTTCTTTCCTTGATGGCGTATCATCAGGAAAACAAATTACCCAGTTTTGGAAATGAGCTTATTGCATTATTTTGCAATAAATAAAGAGATGGCGATAGGCGGTGCTACCTCCAGTATCCTGTACAACTTATTTCCCAAAGTAACAATAACAGCACGGGGCCTTGATTCATACACAAGAAGATAACTGATCAAGGGAATCAGAGAGCTAATGTCACTACAGAGAGTACTAACTCCATGTTCCTAGCTTGCCATACCATGCATGAACCTTCTTCTAGAGTGTGGTTGTTAGATAGTGGTTGCAGTAACCACATGACAAACAACAAGAATTTGGTTGCAAATTTAGATAAATATGTGAAAATAGAGGTAAATTTGGGGACTGAAAAGACTATGGAAGTAGATGGCAAAGGAGTGGTCAACATTCTGACCATGCAGGGCGAGCCGAAGACAATCTCGCAGGTATATTTTCTAGTCTCAAACATAATTTGATAAGTGTTGGTCAATTGACACAGAAAGGATACAGAGTTATCTTTCAAGGTCAAGAATGTGTTATATATGACAAACCCCCAAGTAAGCAGCTGATAGCAAAGGTGCAGATGACGAGGAACAAACTCTTTCCTCTGATTATGAATTACATTGATCATGTCAGTTATTTTTCAGTTGCATGTTATAACAATTATTGGTTATGATACTTTTGGTTTGGACACTTTCACTTTTCAGGTTTAATATTGTTGCAACAGAAACAAATGTTCAAAGGATTACCTCCCATCAAATAACCTGCTAGTACTTGTGAGTGTTGCACCTTGGGAAAGAAACATTGTGAACATTTTCCAAAGGGAGTTGCATATAGAGCAAAGCAACCTCTTGATCTAGTGCATACAGAATTGTGTGGATCTATGAGGACACAGTCAATTGGTGGAAGTTGTTACTTCCTCACTTTCATTGATGATTATAACAGAAAGACTTGGGTTTACTTCTTGAAGTAGAAGTCTTAAACTTTTGCAAAGTTCAAAGAATTCAAAGCCTTAGCAAAAAACCAAATTGATCAACAGATTAAGGTTTTGAGGTGAAATTGTGGTGGAGAATATGACTCAAAGGAATTCCATGATTACTGCAAACAGCATGGAATCAAAAGACAGTTTACAACCAAGTACACTCTGTAGCAGAATGATATAGTAGAGAGAAAGAACAAGACAATTTTGAACATGGTAAGAAGCATGTTGAAAGGCATAAACTTGTTTAATGAGTATTGGGCAGAAGCAATTGCATGTGCTATTTATGTGATCAACTGATCTCCTACAAAGAGTGTGATGAGCAAAGTACTAGAATAAGCATGGTCAGGTATGTCTTGTAGCGTATCACATCTTAGAGTATTTGAAGTTGTAGCTTATGCACATGTGGCTAAGGAGCGAAGAGGCAAATTGAATGATAAAAGTGAAAAATCCATATTTATTGGTTATAGTGAACAATCAAAATCTTACAAATTGTATAACCCTGTAACCAAGAAGACCATAATTAGTAGAGATATTGTGTTCAAAGAACAAGAGTCATGGAATGGAACTATAGAAAAGCAATTGGTGCAAAAGTTCATTGATGGAATAAGATGGTGTAGTAGAAAAGGAGAAGATAGAATAGCGAGTGAAAACAACAAGCAGAGACACACCAACAAGGACTCCAAGATTTTTTGAGAAGCATATATCTTCAAGAAGATCAATAGATCGAGATTCTCCCAGTAATCAATCAGGTGATGAACCAAGAAATGGTAAGAGAAAGATGATAAGTCTAAAAGATATTTATGATGATTTGGATGTTATTTCAAATTTTGCATTGTTGTCATTCCAACCTTCTTCATTTGAAGAAGCAATGAAAGATGAAAATTGGGTGCAAGCCATGGGTGAAGAAACTGAAGCTATTGAAAAGAATGGTACATGGGATTTGATTGATTTGCCAAAGGACAAAAATCTCATTGGGGTAAAGTGGGTGTACAAGACAAAGTTGAATGAGAAAGGTGAAATTGATAGATTTAAAGCAAGACTTGTAGCAAAAGGATTCTCGTAGGAACCAAAAATAGACTTTGGAGAAACATTTTCTCCGGTAGCCAGAGTGGATACTGTAAGAGCAGTTCTATCCATAGTAGTTCAAAACAAGTGGAAAGTATATCATATGGATGTGAAATCAGCCTTCTTGAATGGAATTCTAGAAGAAGAAATTTATGTGCACAAACCTCTAGTTTATGAAGTTGAAGGTAACAAAGATAATGTTTACAAGTTGAAGAAGGTGCTCTATGTGTAGAAATTTTGAATAATTTAACACATATTCAATGGAGATTATCCTGATCATGTACTATTGCGGAAAACATACACAATACATAAGCTCCTCTACGTTGATCATCAATATAGCAGCATCAATAACAATAAAACATCAAGAGCATTCACACATTAACACAGTATGTATCCCAGGGAAAGCATCTCGCTAAAAACCCCAACTATCTGTATATTAATGATTGAGTCATGTAACATTACACACCATAATACTTCTCACAAGTATCTCCACCTCTGTTACACACAATACAGCTCAGATCTGATCTCCAAATCTCTTCCACTGCTTGCCTCCCTCCTCTGCGCAATCCTGCATGAGAATACTGATGATAATGAAGGCAACTCGTATTTCCTTGGCTGAACCACACAATCCTCATTGGCATACTCAATCCTCTGATTGTGCAAATCTGGTGCACAGCTATAGTCACAACTGATAGCAATCTGATTCTCTACCACCTGTCCCTGTTGAACTGAACATGCACTGACATGCAACTGAGTTAACTGATGTATTCATTAGTTGTATTATGAGTTAATAACTTGTGAATTAATTAATAACTAATTCACCCAACTCATCTCTAGTCTATTTGCCAGTTAGACTAAATACAACCAGTTTAACAAAGCTAAACTGAACACAACTCCATCAACTGCACCTCCAGTCCACTAAACTCAACTCGCTTGAGTTCTAACTGAAGTCCTGCATGCAAATATTAGTCATCCCATAGGTAACCACGTATTTCCTTCTGGGATCTGCATGTACCACATCCGTAGCTCATCCTGAAGTGCTCCAAGAGAATAAGACAAAGTTTATAGTCTAAATATTATTGTGAGCTAATAATATTTGACTGTTCTATATTTAGACTGAGCAGTCACTCCGCTGTGGTGTCACTCCGCTGTGGTCTAAAAATAGAATTCCATCTATTTTTTCCAACTTGATCAATCATCCATAAATAACAACCTGCAATCCATAGACATGATCCATATGTCTAAAAATAGACATAGTCTAAAAATAGACTTGCGCCAAAAATAGCCTGCGGGCCCACTTAGTGAAGGCGACTCTTTTTCACTAAGCTCCATCATCTTGTTGCAATCTCAACATTTACTTCTAGTTCCTTGAATATGAGTCATTATTTTTCTAGTTTAATGCCTGCTCTAGCTTAGATTCAATAAGTGATGATCTTGGGAAAATGAAAACTTCATAGAATGAAACTTCTTCATGCTTCTTATTTCAATCAAAAGAAGAAGTTACATTTTTGGAGAAAATCGGTATCTTTAAGGTAAATCTTAGCAAATTTTTGCAAGGTAAGTCTCATATGCCTATTTTGATCTGATTCATTTTCTTTATGTTTTATGTTTCATCTTTGATTTTAGTGTTTGCTAATCTAAAACTCTATTTTTGCAGGCCTTCAAGGATTGAGTTGAGAATTTAACACCTCTTATTTCTCTAATTTGGAATTCATTCTCTTAGTTTTTCTTACTTTCGAGCTTTGAAAAAGCAGTTTTGATATCGATCGAATTGCAAATTAGCTAAATCAGGAATCTTTGAGCTTTATTTTGTTTCAAAAGCCTTATTTTTATTAGAAAACCATTAAAATTTCTTCATGTAGGCTTAATTGGGAAACAATAAAATCTACAATGAGAGAGACACTTTATTTTATTTAATCTCCTTTCATAACTGCTATTTAGTTTTTACTTTAAAGCCTAATTATCTATAACTCTGTGAGACCTAGTCAATCCAAATATCAACTTAAGAAAAACATGTATTTTTCTTCTTCATATTTCTTCTTTTGTTGTCATAGTTCAATTCGTCTTGTTGAGCTTTCTTTCCTAATGGATTTGCTTTTATCTTTCCTTTCTGGTTTTCATTTTATTTTTCCGTTTGCAATGCTTTCTTGTGTGTTGATTTCACTTTCACTTCAGATTAGTTTTGGTGATATTACCAAGATTTATATAGAAGAATTTTTTCTTACCCAACATTGGTCGTCATGCGTGGGGAAATCTTTCCTCTCTCTATACAATGGGATTATATTTACCCAAAAGTCATCCATATTGAGTTTTCAATTTTCTTGTGCATTAGCCATAACTATGGGTAACATTGATATATGATTCCAGCGGAATAAACTCATCTTTATAAAGGAACGAGTCATCTTTGTTCTTTGCCTTTGAATCCTTCCCGTACTCCTCTACACTTTAAAATCCTCTACTTGGGTAGATGAAGAGAAGACTAATGGTGTCAATGTTAACTAATATTGCATCTATTATCTTAAGCACAACACCTCTTGTATCACCCCACTCTCTTCACCCAATTACAAAAAGAAATTCTCTATTGAAAGCTAATCAAAAAGGTGGTGCATAAGAGAGTTGAAAGTACATATGTGTGGTAAGTACATGGATATCCGTCGGGGCTATGAATGTTCATTGGCCGTGGGGCCATGCGTGTATTGTACCAAGACACCTTCATCGAGGCTATGAATGCTCGTTGATAGTGAAATAGTGTCTCCGAAGAGAGGTAATCTATAATTGATAGATGCATGTTAATCCAAAACCCCATGGTTAAACCTTTGCTATCAAATAGTACAATAAATTAAAAGGTAATAATATTTCCTATATTAAGATTCAATGTCTTGGGATTGGAGCATTCAAGTACTTTTATCTTTAAGAGTTTATTTCACCTTGATTCTATCTTATGTGGGACCTTTTGAAGAATGGTGTTGTGTATGAGAAAATTTTGAAAAACTATCTTTTCAATCTTTTGGTAAATTTTGGTCCTATTATTTTTAACCAGAGATAACTGCTTCTCCCCTGTGTGTTGCCATTGTTCTGGCAAAACAACAACCCCCCATTTTTACTTTATTATCTTTAAAATAATAAAGTGGACACTCTATATAAATTTGCTTGCTTCATCCCTTTCATGCTTTAATCTTGTTCATTTACGAGATTTCTGTAGAATTTTCAGTTTTCTTAGTTTTTCACTTCAATTGCTTCATTGAGTGCAGTTCTCTACTAGCTTCCCAACGACTATGATTTTGCTGAATTTTGAGTTACAGTTTGAAATTGACGTTTATTTGAAGTTTGAGTGATTTTCGTTACCTAGGCTTAAAAACTGTACAAAATATATTTTAGTTTTAATTAATAATTTAATAAAATTTAAATATGTAAACATAATTACCTTGTTTAATTAAAGTTAATTAACTTATAAATATTATTATTTAATTAATTAACTTCAATTAATTAAACTAATTATATTTAGTTTAATTTTTTTTATGATGGTGATGGTTAATGTCCGCTGAGACCAAGACCTAAAGAAACAAATTATTTATTTTGATTTAAGATTTTGTTCCTATGCTCAAAAAGCTTGGAGAGAAGCCTCCCGAGCTCACTATAATTTTGACATTGTAAAAGGCTAGGAAGGTCAGTATTGTAACAAAGATTGTGAAACTGAGATCTAATGTGGTTGTACGCAGGACACTCTAAGAGGAAGTGGTTTTCATCCTCGATGTTCCCATTCTCACATAGATGGCAGATCCTTTCCATCCATGGAGTTTTAGGAACTGCCCAACGACCTGTTTCACTATGGAGCTCATGAGAATTCGTTCTAATCTTTGCTATATTAATTTTCCTCTTTGAGCTAGTTAAAATAGAGAGATAATTTTGATCTTCTAGGGTGGGGTTGATGACCTCCTTATAATAACTTAATTTTCTTTTAGCTGCTAAATCTTTCTCACACCACATTTTTTCTTTGAACTTAGAAGTAACAATATCTTTAATGTTATTGATGTTTTGCAATGCATCATTCTCGTTGATCTCCCAATAGTTTAACCAGGCCCTTGTGTCTTTATGCCACCCCTGTTTGAGCCTTAGGTGGTTTTGGCTGGAATTTAATGCTAGCTTAGGAAGTCTATGACTACCTATGTTATTGAGTTTGTGCTTGTACATCAGAAACCTATTCATAGCTAGGATCTCAATAGGGGAAAGACCTGCTTCTATAAGGAGAATAGGATAGGGTGTATTACTTTTAATTTTCAGGTTATACGTTATAAAACACTTTTGGATTTGCTCAATCTTTCTCCACGATTCTCTAGAGATGCTACAACCCCAAACCTCACAGCCATATAAGATAATAGGAGTGACTAAAGTTTCGAAGAGGAACTTCTTTTTATCCCACATTACTAGGTTCGCAATTTTACAATTATTTTCAAGACCAAAATAAGCTTTCCACCCCCCATTAATCCTTTTCTCAATGCTATGGTTCCAGTTGTGCTTGTGATGAATATCAATTCCTAGGTAATTGTAAGAATATACTTCCTCCAAGTTATTATTGTCATACATAAAATTAGCGTAAGTGTCCTTTTTGGATTTGATAATCATAACTTTTGTTTTGTTAGTGTTAATAGTCATACCCATGGTAGAGCAAAAATCCTTAAGAAGCCTGAGTTTCTTATCAAGATTAGATGGGTACCTTGCGAAAAGAACAATATCATCAGCATAGAGAAGAAGGATGACGACTATCCCAGCTAAGAGTGTGCCATCACATCCTGCTTCCTCTAAATAGCCTTCGAGCTTGTCGATGTAAATGCCAAATAGGGTAGGGGAGAGGGGGGCAGCCTTGTTTAACTCCGATGTTACACTTAATATCTTTCGACCACCCCTCATTGCTCTTTAGCTTGGCAATTACCTTCTCGTATAACCTTATAGCAACAACTCTCAACTCGAGAGGAACCTTTAACTCTTCTAATCTATTCCAAAGGTTGTATCTAGGAACCGTATCGAAAGCCTTTCTAAAGTCCACAAAGCAACAAAATAAATTTGATTTATCATTACGACATTCCTCCACAATGGTCCTAAGCGTAATGAGGTGGTCAGTTATTGAGTGATGCCTTCTGAAACCTACTTGGCCTTTAGCCCGCTTACCTTCACTTTCAAGCCATATGCTTAACTTCTTTTCCACCATATAACTTGGCTAAGAGAGGGATGATCATAATTGTCCGATAATTAAAGGGGTTATTTGTATCCCCACTTTTGAAAATAGGGATAATGAGGCTCTCAGTCCATGGTTTAGGGAATCCTTGCTTGACTGCTTGATTGAAAAGCTTGTGGATGTGGGGGATGAGGACAGGGCCTACAATTTTTAATATTTCCACCTGGTAACCTTCAATGTCCTTAGCTTTCCCATTAGCCAGGCGATTAACCCCAAACTTAATGTATTCTAAAGAGAAAACTTCTTTCGTTGTGAGCAGGGTTTCCAAGTTATCCATGACATTTGGAGATTCATAAAGCTTTTTAAGGTAGGAATTCCAATTGTGAACACCAATTTTATTATTATCTTTAGTCTTCCTAGTTAGAATGTGCCTCCAAAATTTCTTAGGAGCTACTTTGAAATTAATATAAATATTCATTTTAATTAATTTGAAATTAAAATTAAATATATAAACATAATTACTTTGTTTAACTAAAAATAATTAACTTATAAAATTATTATTTAATTAAATTTAATTTCTTTATAAATATTTATTTTAATTAATTTTGTTTGATTTCTTTGTGATGATTTTTTATTTAGCTAATTAATATTTAATTAAACACATAATAACAATATATTAAATATATAACACAAAAAAATTATAAAATAATGTTTTTACTAGTTAGAGCCCCTCCATACGGCAAGAGCTAACCAGCCTGCCATAGGGCATTAAATGCCCCTATGGAGGCCCCTTCACCATGCATGCCCATGGGCTTCCATGCAAACATTCGCCGGCATCGGTGCATTTCTCTGCCTTGGTCGATAAGACAGTCTACCATAATCATTCAATGCAACTTGGGTACAGAAAAAATTCAAAATTCAAATGTATCTCCGCCTTGGGCTTGATAAGACAGTCTACCATAATCATTGAATGCAGCCTGGGTACAGAAAAAATTCAAAATTCAAATGTTATCTCCATGGGTGTCCGCGAAATTTCTAGAATGAGATGAAATGAATCCATGACAGAAATTTGAATCTAAAATGAGATGAAATGAATCCATGGCAGAAATTTGGAAAATCCACAGGGATCTCTCCTAGTATCATCCTCTTCCAGAGAAGTCGAAATATATCGTAAATCAGGTATGGAGCAAACTACGAGACAGGCGATCGATTGAAAATGGGGCATTCTAGACATGTCCCTGGGTACTCCTTTGTAGGAGTGAGGATTCTCCTCTAGGTATTTATTGAATCTCGACAATCCAGAGCTAGTTGTGAAGGTATTTTATTAAGAGCATAAGGATGTTATCCTTATTCTCATTGTGTGTGAGAGCTTCACCTCATCTGTCACCATTAGAGAGCAGGAAAGATAAATCTATCTCCGGAGAAGCGTTTCCCTCTTTTGAATGCAATTTTCCTCATGAATGATGGCATCAAGTTGTTCCCAAAATGCATTAGCTCCTTGTTTGACCCCGCTAAATCTTGTACCAGGTAGATCTATGGGAATCTGTAGCATAAATACAACGCATCACTTAAGCACAAGGCATCGTGGAACTCACAACTTATTTCATCTCACAGATCCTTGACTTTCGTGCTCTTCAAGCAATGGTTTGTTATGAAAGACATTTGAACAAAGTCTGTATCGCAGTTTGACAAATAGTTGACCTTAGGTTTTGTGGAAGAAAGTAATGGTTTCCTTGAATATTTTATGTTCCATCCAGACCTTGAGCCTGCTAATGGCAATTACGAAGACGACAACAATTGATCTAAAATGGATGGAAATCGCCCTTCCATTGAGGGTATGCCTCGGAAGATGACAACCTTTAGAGAAAACATTGCTCACTATCGTAGAGCAGTAGATTCTCAGCAATGGCGAGCTCATGCAGAGCAGCAGATTCTCAGCAATGGCGAGCTCACCGATGGCCTTTTACTCTCTACTTTCCTACGTTCTATGGGTTCAAAGTGGAGTGCCATGATGGAATATTTGCGTCGGGGGAGTCAAAATTTTTAACGATGTCTGCCACCATAGTCCTATTAAAATTTTACTTTACGAAATTTGAGATGTTTACAACATTTGAAATCACAGTATTACTTTACAAATATCAGTCATTTGAAAGGGCCGAACCGTGGTTTGGATAGGAATTTGTATAATATCACGTCAAGTACACAGGAAAATGGGAGTAAATTTTCAGCTTTCATATACTCTGCCAAGGAATATCTCTGTACATAATTTTGTAACAAAATTGGGTTTGAATACTTCATTTTAGTTTGTATCCAAATTTGGTTTATATATTCAATTTCACTGAAGTACTTAATTTTAAGGAATATCTCTGTATATAATTTTGTAACAAAATTGGGTTTGAATACTTCATTTTAGTTTGTATCCAAATTTGGTTTATATATTCAATTTCACTGAAGTACTTAATTTTATTCAAATTTCGATGGTATAAAGTTTGAAGTGTGTAAAGTTTACGGGCACTTACTTTTATGATAATTTGTTTTCATCATATAATTTCATTGAAATTTCGATGTTGGAGTGTTTAAACTTAGAAAATAACTCAATAAATCTTTCCCTCTTGAAATGCTTATTTGAAAGATGATTAAAGATTCCTTTTATATTTATGAGATTATTTTTATCTCTATTCTTGAAGCAACCTTTTTACTGGTAAGATAATTTTTTAATGAAGAACATCTTAAATGAAACTACGATAGCTTAAATATTTATATTACTATTTTCAAACTTTTTATAATAAATAAAAAATACTTTAGTATTTATAATTTATAAAGTGACAATTTATAATTTAGTATGTATATGTATATGGTATTAATAAATTTTAAATCTCTATATTAATATGACAATCATAAAAATTAAATCCATGTTAATAGATTATATAAATGGAAAAAATGAAATTTTATGTCACATATAATTTAATTTAAGAAATTTAGATAAAATATCTATAGATAATCATCCACAATCTTTTGAAAAGAGCTATTCCACCAAAGTAAAATAGAGAAACTTTTGGACAAGTATACGTAAATCTTCACAATAAATCAAATAAATTATAGGTTGTAAATTAAGTTGTTAGAAGTGTCATAGGACTTATGATATTAAGAATATATCATGATAAAGATAAGAGTTAAGATGTTAACTATATATCATAATAAAGTTGTTTAAATTTTTATTTTTATTTTTGGGTATATTGTGATATTTTGTTTTTCATTTTCTTTTGTTATATATAAATACTATTAATGTTTAAATATTTTAAAATATTTGAATTTTATGAATTACACAATGCAAACTTATAATTTTAAAAAGATTTCACAATGTTTCAAATAAAATTGATTGGAATTAATTTACTTATGACATATTTAATTATATTATTTTTTGAGAATAAGTTTGTTAAGTATTATAAAATCTGTATATTAGTTTTTTGGGTTATATTTAATAAAGAGTTTGTATTTTTTTTAAGTGAATACATATTTTTAATATTTTTTTCTTAAAAAAAGAAAATATATTATTTTTATTGGAGTTTTTAATTTTTATTTTCCTATTATAATTTTTATAATTATTATTTGCAAACAATAGTGCATATTACTAATCAACATAGTCTCACACCAAGTATTAAGTTATTAAAGTAAAGTTAAGGAGGGTTTTATCACTTTTGGATCAAGTGATATTAGTGGTTCTACATGAAGCATAAGGACAATATTGCAACATTTATTGTAATTCCCATACATTTCATTATCAATGATGATGAAATACAAGACAATGGGATGAAGCTTGGAGTATGAAGCATTGTCCTTGAGTAGATCGAACAATGTTAGATAATTCTAGACGTTGGCCTTAGTTTGGTGATCCTAGGTTTGTTAAGGACCTCTTTTCTAATTGTTAGAAAACCCTTCATTAGCATGAAGCAACATATTTTTGAGATGGTTTAGGGGAATTAAAGAAGGGATTGACACCTAGAGGAAGACTTTATGCAAATCAACAACCTTCCTCACACAAGAGAAAGACAAGGGATGTGAAATTTCCATGACCAATATGCACCCATTCGAGCATTTTATTGTTTTCCAAAAAGAGGTGGAGATGATATAGAATGTTCCAATGCGTGCATGGTAGTTATGAAAATTTCACATCCCCTGTCTTTCTCTTGTGTGAGGAAGGTTGTTGATTTGTATACAATCTTCCTCTAGGTGTCAACCCCTTCTTTTACACCCCTAAACCATCTCAAAAATGTCGTGTTCCATGTTAATGGAGGGTTTTCTAACAATTAGAAAGAAGGTCCTTAACAAACCTACGATCACCAAACTAAGGCGAGTCTCTAGAATTATCTAACAATTTTTTATCTACTCAAGCATAATGCTTCATACTCCTAGCTTCATCCCCTTGTCTTGTTAATCAATAAAAAATATAATACATTTTTATATATGATTTTTATTTTATTTATTATAAAAATAAAAATAAAAGCAATTCCTTAGATTCATATCCATAATGATACTCCATCTATTCCCAATTTCAAATCAGATCACGAGCTACACACACACACACACATATATAACACTCCTCAACCTTTAAGTTAATATGTTTCTACATTAAGACTGAATGGTAGATGCCATTATGAATTTGGCATGATGTAATAAAGGTTGATTGATAAGATGAAGAAAAATCTTCCCTTATATCACTCCAAAAAAATCCCTAGGGGTTGATTAATAAGATTTAATATGATTGGAGAGAAAATCTATTAAATCACTCAGTGTAAGGAAAAACATTGAGTAAGGGCGAATAAATCGTCACAGGAGAAAAAGGTAAGATTTAAATAAAAAGGCAAAGACACATTTTTTTTCTGAAAAAAGAAAAAGAAAAAATAGAAAAGCCTAGGATATTGGATTGGAAAACCCTGGAGAGCGGGACGCCATTGAGGAAAGATTTGCTAGGGAGGCAAGGATAAAATACTTGATCTGGAATCACAAAGGGATTCCTTGGCAATTGAATCTTGACTTGGATGTGGGGAGACTAGTGGATTGGTTCATGGATGGAGGACAATGTATTTTTCTCAAGTACATTTCCAACGATGGGTACAATGAGAATATCCAATGGATACAATGAGCATATCTGTTTTTATTTGAATTTTAAATATAACTTTCATTGGTTTTTTTGCGTTACATGTTTCACTAGCATGCATGTTCTATTTGATAGTGTTCATTGACCATAAAATTATATGTGTATTTGGATTCCATTTGATTCTATTTGAGAATTGCTATGTAGGTATTAGAATGCATTTAAATTTTCAAACAACCATTACAGTACAAAATTTTAGACATTTAACAATTCATAATATTTGTACATGGGAATATGAGATCTTGAAAAATAAAATAGGTATAGGCAAGGTGTGCTTGAATTCAAGGTACAGCCTACATGTTGTATGAAAGTGGGATACCTCAATTCTCTAATTAAGAACCGGATTCTTATAGGGTTTTGTTAAATACGTAACCTATATGGTATATGAAAATAGGATACATCAATTCTCTAATGAGATCAAGATGCCTATGGGAGCCTTGGTTGATGTAGTTATAAACAAGAGTATACTAAAATTCCCCTTCTGAAATGATAAGACATGGTAAGTAAAGGTGGAAAAAATAAATCTTGTAGGTTGTGACGAGAAATCCAAAGTAAATGTATACTAGCAGAGACCTGAAAATAGTGATAGTACAGTAGGCACTCTAGTTAACCCTTGGGGTATCGATTGATACAATTAGGTGTTAGAAAATAAAATGTTGGTTGACACAATTTAGGTGCCCAAAATACACTGATAGGGTTTAAGTGTCAAACCCTTCCCAAGCTTATGTGAAGAGGTTATTAATTACAATGGAGACATGAGATAAGGGAAATGGTAGAAATAACTCTGACTTTGGATTATCAAATTCGTAAAATGAAATACTATAATGCAGAAGATCACTGTTAGAAATTTATTATGGCGGAGCGTACAAAAAACTAGTATAATCCTTAGTAACGAAACCTTATATTTGAATGGGTTAAATCTTCACTAGAGAAGAGATACATTGGTATAAGCAAACAAGCGAAAATTCCCTAGTAATAGGGTTGTACCCTAACAAGGCACTAGCCGAGAAAGGAAAGAACCCATTGGAAATCACCAAGATTTAAAATCCTAAATGGATAACTACAGCTTTGTTGTAGCAAATATTTTACATATCATCAGTTGATATTGATTCATAAATTTAAAGTTTATAACAGTGCACAATCATAAAGGAACAATCTAGGGAAAATCTAAGCTGCTAATTCTTGCATTCTCATTTAGCTATAGTGGATAAAAAGAAAAGAAAGTAAATCGAGTTTCCATATCATCGTTGGAATATACATATGTACACAAACCTTTACCTTCATTGGAAATGAAGGTTAACCATAATTAAAGTACTAAAGTTAGAGAGAACAACATAAAATATTACATTTATATTAGCTAGTCATAATTAAATTATTAAAGCTAGAGTGAACAAAATAAAACTAATGTATACGAAATATTACATTTATATACTCCACGTCAAACAAGCATGGACACCCAAAAACTTCATTCAAATCATAAATACAACAATTATACAAACTTAATGAGGAGAAATATACATATATTTTTTACTTGAAGAAAAGTGTTTAACATAAATATCCACAAAGGATAAGTTAAGCTAAATTCATTCAAAAATTGGACGACTATATTCCCCTCCTTGTATCAATATACATTCTATTGTTTAGAATTTAGAGATGACAATTTCACAAGTACTTTAAACTATAAAATTTACCCAGGCTAGAAGAATCGACAATGGATAATTAAGGAAGATGAAGACACAAAAAACTCCTAGATTCAAACAATGCCTTTGAGTAGCAAAAGTATGTGGAGGAATTCGACCTGCGTGCAAATGGTAGATATTAGTGAGTGGGCAACTCCAATTTGACCATCGCGTAGACTTTCAAGGAGAGAAATCAAAAGCTATAGGTTCTGAAGTTACCTGCCAAGAATGGAAATCATCAATCAATATTTGGATAGGGTGATTGGTAATTAAAAAAAAAACATAAATAATAACAAAAATATACTACAGGAATTAGTGGGTAGTACACATGTTAAGGATGGGACTCCACCAAACCTCTAAATTTCTGGAAGAGGGTACCATAATATAAATTACCTATCATATTTGGAGGTATTAGAGTAGTACGTAGAAATGTATATGAATACACTCAAAAAGGAGCATACCTGTATATGTAACCAGCAAGTGGAAGGGAGTATTCCACAAAGGATCTCCTTTCTACGCATTGTCCTTTGTTCTGCCATCAATAAGTAAGGAGAAGGAACCCTTAATGGTGAAATTCAAACCTTAAGTAAATGAAGGTTTGTTGGCTTGAGGGGGCATGACCCTGGTTCAACGTTAATTAGCCAAACAAATCCCTAAACTAATGGCCCTTTCGGCATCAGCGCGTGGACTGAAGTCTCACCCAAAGCAGTATGGGGGGATGATGGAACCAAGTTTCCACAACCTGAGGCGGTCATGATCTCAGTTTATTCCTCTTATTCCTGCCTTCGCGCAGGTTGATTTGTTCTAGGGCTTGTAAGAGGAGCCCTCTATTCCATCCTTCAATACTTTTGTGAAATGGTATGATCGACCTTTGCACATCCCTAACCTACTACACAGGTACTTTCATGCTACTAGGGAAGCATAACGTGAAGATTCCCAAATTATTCTAAGTTTCTTACTTATCTTATTAGATAATTATAGTTAACACTGCGTAACAAATATCCTTGATTGTGTTAAGATATCCAATGTAATCGCATTCATTCACGCATCATATAAGCATAATAAAGGAAACTCATACATAACGTATCAAGATGCATCAACAGAACAAAGACACAAAAATTGCAGAATATTTCTCTTTATTGATGTCTTCCAAGTGTTTACAAACTTTTTCCACCCTGTGCACACAACTGCAGGGGTCTACGTACTCAACTGCGGACTTCTACCTTAGGCCTCTGTGCACTCAGCTGCAGAGCCTCTACATATGCTACAACCCAAGACTTAGAATTCTTATTTCATATCTATGACTCTTTTACATTCTGTCCGTTGTGCGTCTCCAAAACTACATAGAGCTTAGCCCTTTTTATACAATCCCATGGTCCACAGACCATGGGTAGATCTCTTACAGTCGAATTTACTTTACAAAACTAAAGGCCGACAACCCTTTATGACTTATGAAACCTCCATGCTCTGTGACCAAAATGCAATCTTTACAAGTTTATTACAAAATTTAACCAAAACATGGGCTTTTAGCCCCAAAACTGTCCTTGGGGGATCCCGTTCCCAATAGGCCCACAACACAAACATCGTGGCTTGCCCTCGAGTCACTCGGTAGGCGTGGAGATCTTTGCGCAAAGCCCTTCCAGCTCTACCCGTTTGACAACAACCTCAGCCGTGCACTGAGCTGTTGCTTGCTTCACGTCTTCCATTGTCTGCTCGGTCATTGCTCTTGTGTTGTCAGCCTGAAGCTTTTGTTGCGTCGCTTGCAGAGTCATAAGCTTGCCTTCAATATTTCCTGTCACTACGTAAGACTCCTCCAACCAAGGCTTTAGCCTCACCTTCAACACTGCTTCCTTATGTAGCGTCGCATCCACCTGTTCCTTCAGCTGCTTGGCCTCCTACAGCTTGGCTAGTCTCTATGTCAGTGCGATGGTTCGTGTTGTGCCCTTAACCTCATTGTAGCGTTCTTGTAGTTCGCACACTTCCGTCTCTAGCCTATGTATATTGGGGTCCTCCTACAAGCTTTTTAGGACCTCAAATGACTGCTCAAACAACAACTACTTCTGCCTTTATTTCCATTTTCTGTGCTAGCTCCTCTACTACTTGTTCCGTATTTGTAATTTTTGCGGGTGCTGACATAACGCTTTCTAACAGTGCTTGCCACGTCTCTGACAAGTTTGCAAATGCGGGAGTCTCTTTGAAAGTCTCGAAGAATTCTCGGTTCATGGATGCCTGATAGCTGAACAACTCAATACACAAAATGCCAAGTGTTTTTCGCTGGACAGCCACTTGTAATTTATAGGGCATTTTGAATTGAAATCCAACCATTCCCCCCAAAATTGGTTCATTAATGCCAGATTGGCAGTATATTTTAAAGGATCTGAGCCATAAATTTTGTCTTAAATGCTGGCCGCCTGCTCCATTTGGCCTTACTTTTTCCGTCAAATCATGAATAGTGACTTAACGGTCACTTTCCGGCTGACCTGCGCGATTTCTCCTTGGGTAGCGCAACTCCCTCCACACTATCACAAACCTTGTGACACTTCCTTGCTTTGTACCATCCTCCAATCGCACAACTCCCCAACCTAGGCAGTGTAGTTTATAGTCCTGTGCCTCCTTTCAGCTGCCTGGAATGCTAAGACTGTGCTACCTTCATATAGTCACATGGTCGGACCGCCGGTGTATGGCTTCAAGCAACTGCCATTCACCTTTCTTGGGAAGGGTTCTCCATTCAATTTGACCAGCTGTACCGCTTCTCCATCGGTAATTTCCTTAATGACATCAGGCCCTAACCAATGCATTCTAAATTTTCTTGGAAATTTATCAAACTTACTGTCATATAGCAAAACCGGGTCATTTACCTTAAATGTAAGCAACTTGATGTGCCGATCATGCCATGCCTTTTAGCGCTACCTTTGGACCTGTTGGTGAAATCCAGCTAAAAATATCTCTTCGTCGAGCTCATTTAGTTGTGCGAGCCTTTCCTCCTTGACTCTTGCATTTCATGCACCATACCTCCTCGCGCACCTCTGGTCGAATCATCTTGTCCTGCTTCAGACTTTGCATCTCAAGGCATAGATTCTTCAACTGCGCATGGATCTGTTGAACCTCTAGATTTGGATCTTGCATTGGGGTTTCATGCAGTCTCATTGCAATCTCCAAGGCCTTCGCCTGAGTTGTTATCTTCTGCTGTGACAACACAACCCTTAAGTGTGGCAGTAGCGAAGCCACAAACCACTCACGATGTTTTCCGTTTGTCAAATTCATGTTGGCTTCGCGAATTGCACACTTCAACCTCTGATTTAGTTCCCAAGGCATCTCGCCTGGTTGCATCACAATTTCTTTGAACCCCACAATCGATTGTGACTTAGATTTAGGCCTATTGAATTCTCTATTCAGTGTTGTCTGGATGTCTACCACCCCAGCATTTGGGTTATCATTAGAGTACTTGATATACCATGTTAGCGTGCAATATTGTAGAGCACTAACCAATGTCGCCTTCTTTATATGATCATCTGTAACACCCTGAGCTTCCCATACAACTTTCACAATGAACCAAAATTGGTCTGGGTCCTCATTTCCCAAGCCTTTGAACAAAGGCAGCTTCATAAGATTTTCCATACTGAACTGCGGTGGAGGTGGAGGTGGTACGGGTGAAGTCGCAGGTCATGGTGGTGAAGTTGGAGGTGGTGTGGGCGGAAGTGGTATTCGTGGGAATCCTCATCTTATTAACTGAATAGCACTTCGCAGAGAAAGCTTCGTTATCCCTTCTTTGTCACCTCGCGAAGGTGAAATCAATGGACTATACTCCAGACCCTTTTTTCCTTCGTTCCTGTAATTTTTTCCACTTCGTGTAGTTCCGAACATCAAGGTAGCTACATAACCCGTTTTTTGCACAATAGAATTTTAATCCAAGTATTCAAAGATTTCATGTACTTACGACGCAATGCTTTGAAAAAGCGCCGCTCCGCCTCGCTGTAGCTGATTAAGGTGTCAGCCGCGAATTCAGTCACGAATCCTCCTATGACGCGATCAAGCCAATGATTGACAACACGACCAATCTTATCCTCAAATTCTTCCAATTTCTGTACTAGCTTCGAGGTCCACACAATAGAACTGCCAAGTTTCCACCTTCCTTGGCTATTTGCTAGCTTCGCGATCCACTCGTATTTCTCAACCGAAAAGGAGCAGAAAAAGATTTCGTGGATCTCTGTATATAGGTATTTGTCCAACCATTGTTCCTTTATCAGTCGCGGGTTTTTTTTCTCCTGTACTGCGAACTTGTGGATATTCCTATCCAACCAGTCTTCGATCTCTTTCTTAGTTGGATTCCAGTGATACGACATCACACATCTCTTATGAAGATTCTGGTCCCAGCAACGAAACCATTTGTTGGCTTGAGGGGGTTTGAACTAGGTTCAACGTTAATTAGCCAAATAAATCCCTACACTACTGGCCCTTTTAGCATCAGCCCGCGAAGCACAGACCGAAGTCTCACTCGAGGTAGGGATGCTGGAACCAAGTTTTTGCACCCTAAGATAGTCATGATGTCGGTTTATTCCTCTTATTCCTGCATTTGCGCAGGTTGCTTTGCTTTAGGGCTTGCAAGACGAGCCCTCTATTCTGTCCTTCTGTACTTTTGCAAAAGGGTATGATTGACCTTCGCACAGCCCTAACCTGCTACGCAGGTACTTTCGTGCTGCTAGCGCAGCATACCGTGCAGATTCCCAAATTATTCTAAGTGTCTCACTTATCTTATTAGATAATTATAGTTAACACTACGTAACAGATATCCTTGATTGTGTTCAGTTATCCAATGTAATCACATTCATTCACACATCATATAAGAATAATAAAGGAAACTCATACATAACATATCAAGATGCATCAAAAGAACAAAGACACAAAAATTGCAAAATATTTCTCTTTATTGATATCTTCCAAGTGTTTACAATCTTTATCCACCTTGTGCACACAGCTGCAGGGGTCCGCGCAATGAGTTGCGGACTTCTACCCTAGGCCTCTGCACACTCAACTGAAGAGCCTCTACCTACGCTACAACCCAAGACTTAGACTTCTTATTTCAGATATATGACTCTTTTACATTCTGTCCATTGTGTGTCTCCAAAACTACTTAGAGCTTAGCTCTTTTTATACAATCCCATGGTCCGCGGACCATGGGTAGATCTCTTACAGTCGAATTTACTTTACAAAACTAAGGGCAGACAACCCTTTATGATTTATGACACCTCTGCACTTCACGACCACAAAATGTGGAGTCTTCACAAGTTTATTACAAAATTTAACCAAAACATGGGCTTTTAGCCCAAAAAATGTCCTTGGGGGATCCCATTCCCAACAAGGTTGAAATTCTTCAAGAAGAACAATAGAGAACATAGTTGCACCTACGAAAACCTTGTCCTAGTGAAAAATTCATTCCTAAACCAATAGGAATACCAAGTCTCAGCAAAAAATGGAATCAACGAGTGTAAAGGATAAACGCGTATTAAAACCAATGAAGAACTTTTAGGTTTCTTACTAGGAAACACAATTGATGCCCCGAAGAAAAAATGGAAACACCTAGTAAGAAACTTGAAAGCTCTACAGTGACTCATGAAGAAGAGGAAGAAATGCAACATGATATATCAAAATTACGAGACCAAGTGCAACAATTTTCACTCTCACAAAAAGTAACAAAAGCTAAGATGGATGGTTTAAAGAAAGGCATGGAAGCTAATATGAATGACATAGAAGCTAATATGGATGGTGTGGAAGCTAATATGGATGGCATGGAAGCTAAGATGGATGGTATAGAAGCAAAACTTAAAGGTAACATGGAATATTTGAAGATAAATTTGATAAAGTTGCTACAATAAATTATTACTAATGGCGAAAGCGTAGTAAAGGAAACTCATGATGAGAACAAAATAAATGTTAATCATGATTTCATAGACTATAAAGTTGGATTGAGGATCCACCATGTTCCAAAGATCGATATGAGGAAGTTTTATGGCAAGGATCTTGTAACATGGATGCTACATATGCAGCCATATTTTGATCTCCATAATGTGCAGAACACACAGAAGGTATGCATTGCAACTTTATATTTGGAACCCAATCAGTTTGTATGGTATCGACAGATTTTATCTCGTAAAGAAATTTTCACTTGGGCCATTTTTATGGAAAAAATGATAGCACATTACGAGGATACAAAAAACAACACCTTTTTTAGCCAATTGATAAATCTCAAACAAAAGGGTTCAATGGTAGAGCACATTGAGGACTTTCAAAAATTGAATATAAGGGTAAAATATATTCGAGAGGAGCATAGGATTGATGTGTTCATATGGACTTTAAAGGATAACATCCAACACGAGGTTTTCCTTTGGGGCCCTGATTCATTGGAGAAGGCATTCAAGTTGGAAAGAAAAATTGAAAGCAAAATTATGGCAACAAGGAAGCCTACCACTCGCAACTATAAATATGGAAGTGTTGTTGCACCTAGCCTTCCACAACCTACAAGGTTGACACCACAACAATTGGAAGAAAAAAGAGCAAAAGGGCTTTGTTAAAGTTGTGATAACAAATACGATAAAGGTCATAAGTGTGCTGAGAATAAATTATTTTACATAGATTGTGAAGAGGAGGAATAAAAGGAATAATAAACGTCAAAAGAAGAGGATATACACCAAGAACAAAGCCTAGAGAAATAAGAAATAAATATGACCATATATTTTAATGAATTGGCCGGAATTACCACTCCTCAAACTCTCAAGATAGAAGGACATATCAAGAAAAAAAAAGTAATAGTGTTAATTGATTTGGGAAGTACCCATAATTTTATTCATTGTAATATAGCCAAGGAATTGAATTGCTTCCTATATCCAGCACCAGAGTGTCAAGTGATGGTTGCAAATGGAGGAACCATAAATTGCACTGTAAAGTGCCATACTATCAAGTTATCCATGGGAGAATATGTACAGAATAGTCCAATGCTTTTCATTCCAATGGGTGGTGCTGATGTTGTACTTGGATTCCAATGGCTACAATCTTTGGGTACGATAGCTTTTAATTTTCAAGAACTTTTCTTGAAATTTTTTTTGGAAGGAAAGGAAGGTGACTTAAGGGGTATCACAGGGAAACCATGAAAGATAATTAGCTCTAACGGCATGAGAAAGCTTCTAAGGAACGAACAATGAGGCGTACTTGCACAATTATGTTTGTTAGATGTTCCCACATCGAAATCATGTATTTCTCCAGATCTCCAAAAAGTCTTGGACAATCATTCCAATGTATTTGAGACTCCCAAAGGCCTCCCACCTATTCGTGATCATGGTTCCTACATCGAAATCATCTATTTCTCCAGACCTCCAAAAAGTCTTAGACAATAATCTCATTGTATTCGAGACTCCCAAATGCCTCCCACCTATTCATGATCATGATCATGCCATTCATTTTATTCGAGGAAGTGTTCCTCCAAACATGAGTTCTTACATATATTCCTATGCCCAAAAGAGTGAAATTGAATGTATGGTTGCAGAAATGCTAGAGATTGGTATAATTCAACCTAGTCAAAGTTCTTTCTTTGCTCCAGTAGTATTGGTGCACAAGAAGGAAAATAAAAATTATAAGAATTATAATAGGAAAATAAAAATTAAAAACTCCAATAAACAA